>PVJI01004923.1:0-102620 GCA_004026765.1 Micronycteris hirsuta
GCAGCTTGGGGAAGCCTGCGCAGAAGGGAGAGGCGATGGGAGGCCCCCAGTGGACAGACTCGGGACCTCCGGCACTGAGACACCGTGTTTGGGAGCTGGGGGTAGCAGGAAGCCACGCGGCTCCCAGCTGGATTATCTTCATAATTCTAGCTCAGTTCTGGCTCACTCAGCCAAAGGGACTCAGAATGTAAGTTTATGAATTAACTAAGTCCTGGGATGTTACCTGATCCTGTGATCACTCTGAAGTTGCCTTTAAAATAAATATGTGGAGCATTTCTATTTTATCAGGCTAGAAATTGGGGGTGAATTAGATAGAGCACAGTCACTGGGACCCACGCGGCACAGGAGTAAACAGTAAACATCTATCCTTTTTGTTTTTAGATTATTGCCTTGTTATAATAAAGCATAGATACTTAATTTTTTAATCAAGACATTTTTAAATCACAGTTGACATATATATTTTATTAGTTTCAGGTGTACTACACAGTGATCAGACATTTATCTAACTTGCAAAGCCATCATTTGCAGCGTTTTTGACAATAGCCCAGACCTGGACACATAGACCAACAAAGGGATACACACGTGTATATAACAAAGTAACTCAGCCATAAAAAAGAATGAAATCCTGCCATTTGCAACAACATGGATGGACCTATTATGCTAAGTAAAATAAGAAAGAGAAAGACAAATACCACAGGACTTCACTTATATTTGGAATCTAAAAAGAAATAAATAAACAAACAAACAAACAAACAAACGCAAGGCTGTCAGATGGGAGGGGCATTGGGAGGATGGGTGAAAAAGGCGAGGGGATTAAGAAGTACAAATTACTAGTTCTAAAAATAGTCCCAGGAATGTAAAGTACAGCATAGGGAATATGGTCCATAATAAATATTTCCTCTTAATTTCTCAGTGAGAGGGATCCTCTGGAAACTTGATTCAGGCCCCGTCACCGTCTGAACCCCGTGCTGGGCCCTCACCTAAAATCTCAAACGCCCACCAGGCAAACACGGCCAGATGGGATCTGGCGGGGGCCTCCTCTGCCCTCACCTCCCACCCCTCCTTTTCTCACTGCTCCAGGCCACTAGCCTCCTGGCTGTCCCTGCAACTCTGCCGCCTCAGGACCTTGCACTGGGCAGCTCTCTCTGCTGGAACGCTGTCCCCACACAGCTGCACATTCCTCTCTCTTCCTCCTTTGTGCCTTTGCTCCAATGATACCTGTCAGAGATTTCTCTGACTACCTCGTATCAAATAGCAGCACCCCCCACCCCCACTCATTTCCTATCTCTTCACTCTGCTGTATTTTTCTTCCCAGCGTTTGTCACGACCTGACCTACAATAGGTGTGATTGATGGCTTATTATCTCTCTCTCTCTTCCAGACTGGGTGGGATGAAAATATCAATTTTAGAACTCACTTTGCAAAAATAATAATAAACAAAACACTAATCTGCATTCAGACAGATGATGCCTTTGTGGTGTTTTTCAAATCCTTGAGAATCTGCTTCATGGGTAAACTGGTGTGTCCAACTGGTAATAAGAACGATCGTGCTGATGCTATTGAAAGCTGCCATCTGCCATCTGCTGTGAGCCACACCGTGCCAGGGTGCCACAATTCTGCCCTCGCTGCTTTCTCACAGCAGGGAGGTACGTTCCTTTTGACCCTCACTTTACGTAAGTACAGAACAGAGGTTCAGTGACTTTCCCGAAGCCACACAGCTAGTCTAGGAACTTGTATGCAGGACTGCTAAGTTCTTCATTGTGAGAAGGAAAAATAAGCAGTCTTCATCAGGCGCCCTTTCTACTCCTTCTGAGAATCAAAAGTCAGGCTTTTTGAACCTCATACACAGTAGTTTTTCGACTATGGTGAACACCAATCTGCAAACAGAAAGGACTGAACCTATGGGATCCTTCCAGCTTCCAGAAACCGATGTCCTCAATGATATGTCATCCCTGAGGGGATTCACTGAGCTGGTGACTCACCAGGGCCCAACCAGTCACTTCCTTCCTGCTCTCTGGAGGGGGCTTCCTGCAAGGGAGACAAGAAAAATTGCCACTCTAGCCTCCTCAGCGCAGTCCCAGAAGCCTGCAAGCAAGTCTTCTGTTTGTGTGTGGCCTGTGTTCCCTGGTCTGACCTCCCTTTACACACCCACACATACAGGTTACTTTCACATCCATTCAAATAAGCAACTTAAAAAGAAACTGAAAAAAAAAAAAAAAAGGAAGCTATTAGACTCAAATGGAAATTAAAATGTGGGTCAAAATGAGAATTAAGATCCGGGGCACCATCATTGTTGTTGTAATTGAGGATTTTTTCCTAGTTTAGCAGCTGTTCTGACCCTGATGACAAACACCCACTTTAAATCATGAGTCAAGGATCCCAGACTGGAAGTTCGGTGGGTTTCGTCACACGCAGGGAGATGGGACGTCACGACTAATCCAAAGGCCACACCTGGTTAGTGAATTTCCTGGAATTCCTTCCCAGCCCTCCATGCTTGAAAAAACAATTAAGAAGACCCAGGACAGGAAACACACATGGTTTTATTTTCTTTTCACTTTCAAGTGGGTTTACGGCAGAGAGTTGGGAAAAGTAAGGAGAAGCAACCCCTGCAGCTCAAAATGAGACTCTAAGATGGACATCTCGTTTCCAGCTCTCTTCTCACTTGTTAAGCATATATTAGCATCATCGGTGTCTTCATTTTACCATGGAATAATCAGAAACACAAAAACATGGTGGATAGTATTTTGAAATTTCTATTCAAAAGAGCAGTATTTGGTTCTTCTTTTTTGAGAGGATCTTATACTTTTGCTTCATATCTTTTTTGTTCTCTAAACTAAATGCCCGCATTTAAACTATATATAGACACGATTGTGTAACTATCAACACAAGACTCTCTTAAGATAGACTCAGATAGTCAAAGGCCTTTTCACTAACAGGATTTTTGAAAATTCCCAACCGCGTTCATGATGCCTGTGGCGGCGTGACCTTTCTGCGAGACTCTGCGCTGACCAGCAGGGTCCTGCTCCACCCAGGGCTTTGGCAGGACCACCAGCTTATGTTTAGCTCCCCACGCTGTACTGAAATGCTTAATTCTGGCTAAGTTACGGGATAAGTTACAAGACTATCTATTCCAAACTATGAGAGGCCCACATGCTACTAATTCCAATGCTAACTTTTCTCCCAAATTCCTGGAAGTAATGAGAGTGGCCAAGATTTCTGGGGCGCAGTGTGAGGCAGACACCCTGGGAGGAGCACTGAGCACCTGTTTACTGCACCCCTCAGCAATGCTCATTGTGAGGCGCTGCCCGGAGGGGCTGCACGACCCACCGAGTCTCCGTCACCGGCCCATTGCAGAGCTGGGGGCTCACGGCCCACGTCGCTTCTGCTTGGCTGCCCACCAGTTCACGGTCATGCTCACAGCAGCCCCATAACCATTGTTCTCTACTGTTTGCAAAAGACAGCACCCCCCAGACGACAGACACTCACACCAGAAGTCGGTATCACATAGAGCAATTTCTCAGGGAGCAGAAAATAACCTTTTTATTTTAAGGCATCTGTGAAATAATAGGTATGTAGCAAAAATGTACAGGGCCACTGTCTTTGCCTCAAATTTTCTCCTTTAGAAATAAAAAACAGATTGCATTTCTGGCCATACATATGTTCCTAAATCATCTTATTTTCTTCTTTGTCCCAGTGAAGAGATTTCATAGATTTTTACCAGGATTGGGCAACATTAGCATATATCCTACAAAGCACAGTAAATTTTAAAATTTGATTGAGTAAACAAGTGCTGAATTTTAAAATATCATTCTTTATTTTTGTCCCTCAAAAAAATCTGTGCTTGCCAGTCTCGGTGTTGCTAGTGCCCAAGAGAGTATTCTTTTTAATGACACATCACTGCATGCCAATACTGATTATGCCAATTGTGAGTTTCTCTTCATCACTGCTGATGGCATAATGTGACTGCAAGTGCTTTGCACATGTACACACCTGGTGTTTCAGTAACAGTCAAAGGTTGGGCTTTCTCAGGTTTCTAACAGGGAGGGGGGTGAGATTAGCATGTGCCACCTGCTGGAAATAACTGCAATGTCCCCAGTGGAGAGAGCAGGCTGGAAGGTGGCCCCAGAGCAACCCTGGCAAATTCAGGCTCCCAAGTCCTACAGGGCTGCGCCGGGCCCCCTCCCTTTGGTCAGCCCACAGCTCCCAGTGGCCAAAGTCCCAGTCTGCCAGGGACCAAGGAGGGTTTCTCTGGACATGGGACTCCAGTTGTAAAACTGGAGCAGTCCTGGGTTCACAGGGGCACGAGTTGCTCACTTGGGGACTACACTTGGAGAACTGAAGTATCGACCCCAGTGATGGAGTTATACTTCTAGTATTAATTGTTCAAAACTTCGTATTGTTATGGCAGACTTCCTTCTTTGCGATGCAAATGCACATGGAAGGTAACAGAGTAAGTCTTAGCACCTAATCGGAATGCATCTACAAGAAATTTTCTCTTATGAAGAGGAACTTCAGCCCTGGCTGGCATAGCTCAGTGGATTGAGCAGGCTGTGAACCAAAGGGTCGCTGGTTCGATTCCCAGTCAGGGCACATGCCTGGATTAGGGGGCATGTGAGAGGCAACCACATATTGGTGTTTCTCTCACTGTCTTTCTCCTTCCCTTCCCCTCTCTCTAAAATACATAAATAAAATCTTTAAAAAAGACTTTTTTAAAAAAGAGGAACTTCAAAAGAGGTAGCCATTCAAACAGGAAAAAAAAACACTTGAAAGGAACATTGTGCATTCAAGCTAAACATGAACTTTATATACTTCACTTCTTTGTTCTTAGCTCTAAATTTTTTTAAATGTTATGTTCTTTCCTAACATCAGTATGTAGAATAATTGCCACATTTTGATTTTATGCACTAAATAGCTTTAGCTTCATTCATTAACTTTTTAACAAAACCTCTCAATCAGTTATATGACAAACACCCACACGAAGCAGCCAGCATCCTTCTCCTTGTCTGGGGGAGGGGATGGGATGGTCCTTCTGAGAGCTGGGGCAGGGGTCTCGGTGGGCCTCGCTCACTGGGGTGAGGGGGCGGTGGGGAGGGCAGGGACATGGGGGTGTCTCTAGTTGTTTGCTCGTGTGTTCTCAGGCAAGCAAAGCACACTTGTTTACGCGGTGGCACAAGGGCCCTCACAGCAAGAGGAGTAAACTCCAAGATCCACGCACTTTTCAAGGGTCTGCTTATACCCCAATGGTCAAACCACGTCACAGAACTGGAGGCAGTGTGGAAGGGGATCAGACAGGCCCAGAGGCACGGCCATTGTGTAGTCTGCCACATCTCTTTGTGTCTTTTAACAAGAAACTGTATCATTTCTGAATTATCTTTCAAAGTAACTTGTGAGAAAGGGGAACGGCTACCAAGCAGAGCAGTGACCAAGCCTGGTTCTGACGAGGCCTCCGTAATTCTAGGTTCTAGGGGGCCGACTAGCCGGGTTCCCCAGGACTGTCCCTGTTCTAACACCCAAGGAAACCCTCAGCCCTGGGCAAACCAGACACTTGGACACTCTGTGTTCACCCCATGAGATTTAAACTATTGTCCCCCCCTTTCACAGATGGGAAAATCGTGGCTGGGAGACATGCAGTGATTTTCCCAGGTGTTCTCATAAGAAAGCAGCAGGGCGGAGGCTTGAACCTGGGCAGTCCGATGTCAGAGCTGTGGCTGCCACACTATGTCACTTTAACCACCAAAAGGCACGTTTAACGTTTGGATAAGTGCCATTGCCCTGTCTTAATCAATCACTTCATTTAAGTAACGATTCCAAATTACTTTGGCCTGTGCTGAAAAATCAAATTCAAATTTACCTTCAAAGACAAAGATTTTCCATGTTTAAGAATAATCGTAGGTCTAGTCAAGGAACGAGCACACAGAGCCCATGGCCTTGGACAACAGGGTGGGGCCCGCTGGGGGAGCAGGGAGGGGACTGGGCGGGGCAGGGGAGAGCAGTGGGGGAAATTGGGACAACTGTAACTGAACAACAATAAAAAGAAAAAAAAGAACAGTCCAAAGAATGTGCCACTGGCTCTGAAGAAGCATAAAAATGCTTTGAAGAAGAGCACCCTCATTCCATAAGCACGCAATCTCCTAATCAACTGCGAGGGCAGTGTCAGCAAAAACGGCCGTGCTGTCTGTCCTTCGTCAAGGCCACGTCCAGTGCTGGGCCTCTGCTTTGCAAGGCAGTTGCTGACTACACATGCCAGCAATGTCTTAGGTACTTAGCGTGTAGTAAGTCACTCAATTCTTCTATAACCCCACGAAATAGATGTTTTTGCTAGCATTTTTTGTTTTGTTTTGTTCAGAGTTAAGGCACCTTGCCCAAGGTGACATAGCCAGTTGGTAGCAGAACCGTGATTTGAACCTGTCCCCTGTCCCAAGTTCACGCTTCTTCACCACGCACAGGGGCCCTTTTGCTTAGGGCCCCTGTGTGTGGTGAATAAGAGTGAACACGGCACAGGCTCTTTCCACAAGGCTGCAGTAAACCCCATGCCTGGAAGAACCTCCCTCATTTGGCCGAGTAAGTTCTCATTGGCTAGTTTAAAATCCAGTGAGCCACCACTTCCCATCGGGTATTCTTTTGATGGAGGTAGGACAGTTTCATGGCCAGCTCTGGGCCCCACCCAAGGAAAGGGTGGAGGAAACAAATCCATGATTCAAAGGCCTAAACCTAGAAATAGTACATGTCTCTTCCGTTGCCCTGGCTGGGAGTCAACCTTTGGCCACTGCCAACTGCAGGGGGAAGACACAGATGCATTTAGCCGTATACCCAAGAAGGAAGAGAGACTGAATTTTGGTGACCAACTTACAAACTCCACCACAGAGCTCGGTGTAAAGTGAATTTGCATTTCTTGGTGTCGTGCATCCTTTCATGATTTAAGTCCAATGTATTTCTTCCGCTGTGAGAGATCTATTCACCTTTATTGCTTGTTTTTCTACTGCATCTGTGGTCTTTGTATTAATTTGTTGGTACTCCTTATTTATTAAAGAAATTAAGCTTTTGTCTTTCATTATTTCATTTTGTCTTTTCATTATTTTGTCTTTCAAACTGACCTCAGTTTGGTTATTTTGGGTTTTGAACTGTGTTTACATTTTTTGGTTGAGGATATATTCTATTTTTATGTAGTAGAATTTAAAAATTTTTTAAATTTTAATTTATTTTATTTAAAAATATTTTTATTAATCTTTTATTTAATCTTCTACAGTTTTGTGTCATTCTTAAAAAGACCTTCTCCTCTCATATTATTTTTTAAATCACTCGTATTTTCTTTAACTACTTTCATGCTTTCATCTTCTCCAATTAAATTCTGATTGATCTGGAATTTATTTTGTTATAAGGTAGAAGGCACAGATTGAAATTCATTGTTCAGGTGACCATTTAGTTGTCTCAAGGTCACACGTGGATTAATCCTTTCCCTGACGATGTGAAATGTCATTTTTTTTATTTATTTATTTTTAGAGAGAGGGGAGGGGAGGGAGAAAGAGAGGGAGAGAAACAGCAATGTATGGTTGCCTCTCACATGGCCCTCACTGGGGACCTGGCCCACAACCCAGGCATGTGCCCTGATTGGGAATTGAACCGGGACCGCTTGGTTCCCAGCTGAAATGTCATTTTTGTCAACAGGTTCCTGAATACACTTGAGTCTGTTTCTGGGCTTTCTAATTTGTTCACTGATTTGTCTGTTTCTCTACCGGCACTACCCTCACTACCACGAGTCCTTTTTCTCACATAGTTTTGTAGCTTGTTTTGATGCTTTATCTTGTCTGCTTAAAAAAAATATGCACCAGATGTTGATGTTTTTCAAGATCATTTGCCTGCCGTGGCTTTGCCTTCTCCCGTCGTGAACCCTCCGAATCCCTCCATCTAGGCGCGCTTTCTCACAGCATGAAGCCGGGGTTGCCTTTGCGCTTCAGCCTGGCTTTCATTTTAATAGGTGAGTTGAGCTGCCTGCGGACATTCGTGCACAGGAACAGCACAGTTGGTCTTAGTGCCGTCATCACATTTCATGCGAGAGTTTCTCGTTGTAATTGCTTCTCTTTAAGAAAGAATTCGCTGTGGTCTTTCGTTCACTATAGACACGTTTCTTAGTTTGGAAGGGCGGCAACTTTTGTTTCGGGAGAGGTTTGGTCACAGTTTTCATTCCCTCCGTGATCGTCTTCTCTGCCTCTTCTGCAATGTGTTTTCACTTGTTTCTTTCTCTTTGTTTTGTACTTTTCATTCTTGTTCTATCTTTGTATAAATCTTGTGCTGGCTTCTTTCTAATTATGACTCATCTTCGAGTGCAGCAAGTCCTCCCTGATCAGCTATTTATAGAAGGCCGCACCAGGGCCCTGGGCCCTGTCCTGCTGCCACAGCTCCCCTCGAGACCAGGGTGGGCACCAGTGCCTGTCCCCCACCCCCCCACCCCGAGGTGAGCAGGGCAACACGCAGCTTCCTACAGCTGGGGCTTGTCCAGGGGCTCTCTCTCTCCTTTTTCATGCCAAGGGAGGCCTGACGCTCACACTGTTTCTCTCTGAGGATGTGACAGTTACTCTGAAGACTTGTGGCCGACAGCCTCTCGGGGTCTGCCTGCCCCCTTGGACCTGCCTGCACCTCCTTCCCCTCTACCATTGTTGAGACTCACACTGTCTCCTGTTCCGTCGGAGCTAGAAAGTGTTTCTCTTTTTTTCTTTCTTTTTTCCTTTATTTTTGTTCAAGGGAGTCAATGCCATCTTCACTCTGCCGTTTTACATGTGAAGTCTCAAGGGTCCCAGTGTCTTCTAAACTGTTGCTGACAAGTCTGAAGTGGTCTGGGTGGAGACCCTCGCAGGTGACCCAGTCTTTTCTTCCGGGAGCTTTCTGATGCTTCCGCGTCCAGATGCTCTGAGCTCCTCTGGCCAGGCCCCTGCGTGCTCACCACACCTGGCAGCTCCAGCCCTTGCTGGGACTGTCACATGAGTCACGCCTTCTCTCCGAGCTGGGAAATTTTCCTCTGGTGTGTCCCCGTGCTTACTCACCCTTCTTTTTTGTTTTCCTCTGAAACTCCTAGTACTCAGACATTTTACTCTCCAGCTGAACACCTATGCCGCTTCTCTCTCCTTGCGTGTTTCTCCATCTCCCCCCTTTTGGCGATATGTTCCAGAGATTCACTGGGCTCCAGCCTCCATCTGTGCTATGGGGCTTGATGTTCAGCAATCATAGGTTTCGTTTCTTTCTTGTTCTCGACATGTTTGTAAATAGCATCCTTTTTTTTTTTTTACCTTATGAATAATCAATGTTTCCTTGACTCTTTTTGAGGACAATAATTTGACTTTTAACTTAAGTTTATTTTGTTTTCTAACTTAGGTGTTTTCCTCTTATGTTGCTGATTTTCCTCTGAAAGTCTGGGGGTACTTGGACGCCGAGTATGTTAACAACCTGTGGCTCATTCTGATGAGCTGCTGTGGGTTTCCGTGGACTTCTCTGAATGGAAAGGGAAGCTGCAAGCTCTGTGTCCGCAGATGGGGTTTGCTGGCTGTGCTTTATTTAGGATAGATAAATATACCTTGACACAGCCCATCTCAAGTCTGAATAAGGAAGATTTTACTCTGGGCCTCAGGCCCATGCTGGAAGTTGTAGCCCAACTCAGGCTGTTGATTCAAAGTATGTGAAGAAGGAAGGGCCTTCCCATGTCTGCCTGCTGGGAAGCTGTGTGCCCTGGGGCGGGGGGTGGGGGGTGGTGGGTGGTAGGAGGGACAGTTGCTAGAACCTTGCTCACAGACAATTACTCCCAGTTACAGTTACACCCCACATCTCGGTGGCTCTCTGGGGTTCCCACCCGCTAACAGCTTCCAACCCCCTTCCAACTTCAGAGAGTGTTTGTCATCGGAGGCGCCATTCTCTTTGCCATTACGGGTGTATTCTCCTTGCACTTGTTTTGCTTCCAGTCCAGGGGGGCCGAAGGAGGAGGGAGACTGTGTGTGTACTCAGCAGCCTACTCCATCACATTTGGCTCGAGTTCAGGACGGATGCCCTAGTCCACAGTGACCAAACCTTTTGGGGCGGTCTGCCACTTTAGGATACATCCTACATAGTATTCCCTGGGGAAATTAGGCCCTATTACACTTCAAAGAGCTTGGGTCACACTTAGAATAGAGGGTAAGTTAGTGTCTTTAGTCATGCTCTTGTAAATGGTACCCTGTAGCAGGGTATTTTTTTTTTAATATCAAAAAGAAAAGAAATCAAAATTACAAAGAAAAAATAACTAGGAGCTTTTGGAAGCTTTGGGAGCCAGTGTGGGTAGGGGCTCTGAGCTTAAGCGTCTTTACTTTCAGGGTAAAGCTGCATTTTCCCTGCAGAGATGCCAGTGGCACAGCAGTGGGTTGGAGAGCCTGCAGAACTGGAGAGAAGCAGGAGCGGGTGGGGGTGGGATGGGAACAGGGATCTTTGAAGTTGGCAGTGAGCAAGGTAGAGTTTTGGACATCTTCGTCTGTGCGGTCTGCACGAAGACTGGAGGCCAGGAGCCTGACTGGAAAGAGCCCAGTGAGCATCAGTCGTCAGGAAGCTCACATGGTGGTAGAAACAGCCTACGGCAACCTGCGAATCAGGGAAGGGGTGGAGGACAGCGCAGCCTCCGAGCAGCCCGGTCCCTTTCCTCACCTTCCCAGGCCCAGTGTGTTAGTGACACTCAGAGTTAGTGACACCTTGCCTGTAATCTCAGCATCTTGAGGAAAGCAACAGCTTTCCCTCAACTAAAGACCTGGTCAAAACTTATAGCTTTTGTGTCCTTGAAATCAAGATATCTATTATGTTGTCTACAGAAAAGGGCGAATTACCACCATTGAACCACCTCAGGCCTATTTCATCAAGACATCTCAAACACGAAGGTCGAATCAGAGGGAGCTGTGGCTGGACCAGGAGTCAGAAGGCCTGGGATCCAGCTCTGTTTCCACCCGAGCTGAGACTGCCTTGTAAGGTTGAAATGGTTATGACCACTTACTGGATCTAGGTACCGTTTTGACAATAATCACTCCTATTGTTTTTAATTAAGTAGCCCGAGAGCGTTTCTGGCCCAAGGATAAGATGACTACAGAACACTTTTCTGTCATTTAAAATTCAAGTTTGACCTGGGAGGAATAAGCTTTAAGAACTCATCCACTTACTATTATTGAAATGCTGTCTACTAGGGAAGAGTATAAAAGGTCTTCAAAGAAAGACTGAGGTTCTATTTTTAAAATAAACATAACTATTTAAACCAATACGATTTCATAATTATAAACCAATATAATTGGGTTTCTGAGGGACTCACTGTATTTATCAGATTGTAACTAAACTATGACTGCTCAGTTGTCGAGGCTTAACAAAGCACTTAAAAATTCTTCAAGTAGAAACATGAACCTAAAGACCTTGGAAATAGTTCTCCGTTTTTCTAGGGGTCAAATAAAACAAAGAAGGCCAGTCAACTAGAAATCTGAAGATCTTTCTATGGAAGAAGGTGGTTCACTTCTCTATATTTTCCTGGGAGGACAGGTATCACCAATGCATAAAACTAGGTGGAAGCGGGAATTACTTTACCTTATGGTCTTAGATTCTCTAGCTTGGTCTCTGTCTACTCTAGATGGCTTAAGACAGAAGAAGAGTTTATTGAATGATTCTGGAGCTTGTCATAAACCCAAATGAAACTAGACTTTTTGCAGATCTCAACTTGTGCCTGGAAAGGCAGCAGGAGCCGTTGGTGCCCCTGCTCTGGCCCCCTCTTCACGTCTGCCGGTCTTCTCCACTCCGAAGGCTGTTTCTGCCAGCTTCCACGCCTACTGGGCGGAAGATGGCTCCTCCGTCTTCCAAGGTGCTGTGGGTGTCTCAGCGCCAGCACACGCAAGGACAGACTAGCTGAATTCAAATACTAATTCCAATTTCTAAAAAGATCATTTTATTGATCCAATCAACTGGGGCCCAGGCCAAGGACAGGGGTGGAAGCACAATGTGGTAAAAACATGGCAGCTAGGGGCAGGTCTAGAGAGCTGGGGCATCATGGGAGCTGGGCAGACACCTCAAAGGGTATCTGCAACACCCATTTATAATAAGAATGTAATTGGCCGAGAGCAGAGATGATATCTCACCACAGATTAAGGGAATGTATAAGAACGGAAAAGAATCCTATAGCCTAACAATCTCAGAACTGGGGAGCTGTGTTCCCCAAGCAGGTCCTGTCCACTCCCTGACACAGTTTCCTTACTGAAAACATGAGACTGGACTAGGACAATCCATGCTACTTGACTGTTTTTTCTTGCACACACATGATCAACCACTTCCACTGACACAAGTCTCTTGCCGTACCAGCAGGGGTGAAGTCCAAGTGGCTGTGTGGGGAAAGGGAGATGAGAGGCGGCACTTACAGGGGACCCCCGGGATAAGGAGGATTTATTAACATCTGGGGCGGGGGTTGGGTGCACCGTTTGAACTCTACCCACCAGATTCTATTCTACACAGGGGGATTCTCCTCCACATCCCCCTCTCTTGCTTGTGAATCACAGCTCTGAGGAATGCTCAGTCATTGTTTAAGGAATAATTAAAGGAATTGAAAAAGCTTAGCCTAAGAAAGGGGGATAGAGGGAAGAGGGATACATATTGCAGACCCTTCAAACCCTGAAAGGGCTGTCACGTGCAGAAGGTCATCTGCTTCTTCAGTGCAACTTCTATTGGCAGAACTAGAATCAAAAGGTAAAGGTTCTGAAAGGCAAATTTCAGATGAGCGCAATTATCTTCTCTGAATTCACGTTGTCCTAAATTGAATGTGCTTCTTCTAAATGTCTGAATTCCCTACCCCTGTGGTTATTTCTATATCCAAAATCTGTAAATTAAGGAAGATCAAAGTAGAGAACATAAAGTTCTTCCATTGTTCAATCCTGAGATTTGGGGAGAATTTTTTCCCAAAGCGTTTCTACCTGTGGTCTTTGCCTCTTGTGTCAAGGCTGAGGTAGTATGGCCCTATGTCTCGCTTACAAGGGCATGGGGGTCCCGAAGGCAAGTGGCACGCCCAAAGGCAGCATCGGGATGGCAGCGTTGGGATTTGACCCTACGTCTTAGGCTCCTAGCCCAGGGCTTCTGCCCCTTGCCTTGTTTCTAGATCATTAAGTTCTTCATTGCTATCGGGATGCACTCCTTAGCACACACTGCTTCCATATATACTTACTGGCCTGAACTCCCCAAAGCACAGTTTGTGCAAGTTTTTTACCCTTTCCACGATTTCTGTGGATGTCCAATCTTCCTACCTCCAGGACCCTTCATCTCTGCATAAATGCTTCCTCCATTTGGTCTTGAACTAGCAGGCACGCACTGTGATTTCCCACAAGGAAATCCACTTGCACTTTGGTTTTGAGAGGTTAGAACTTTACTAGGGACTTGATGGTTGTGGGGAGAAATCACACTGCATACCACCCAGCTGTCCACCAGCTTCCCGGCTCACTCCTCATGTTCTCCACCTGCCGTAACCCACCCAGCCCCGGGCCCCTCCGCACGCAGAGACCCTTCGGAAGGGCAGGCAGCATTTCGCTCTAACTGCCTTTCTCATGGGTACAGACACTTCAGGGCAGTCTGTCCTTCCTGCTTGTCTGCAGTTAATAATAGTGCATAACAGTCTCCCTTTTATCACACACGAAAGACAACTATCTGCTCTGATTTCATAAATCTCCCTCAAAATTCACCTAGTAACCATGCCTGATTAGATTAGACCTATTAATGGTTCTCAGCAGGGGAAGGTTAGCCCCCAGCTCTCCCCAGGGGACAGCCAGCAACATCTGGAGACAATTTGGGTGTCTCTCTGGGAGGGAGGGGTTACCACTGGCATCGAAAATCCTTCTGCCACAAAGACCCGTTCAGCCCAAAATGTCAATAGTGCTGACGTTAAGAAACCCTGAATTAGACCATTTTTCTCATTGCCTTGCTTGAAGTTCTTCCAATTAGGCAACAAGCAATCTTATTAAAGCGTGGGAAGGGGTGGGAGCATAACTCTAATCTGATGGCTTTCCACCCAAAGCCCCAAGTGGAAGTCACTGTCTCTAAAATAATAGGAATTCTGACAGGCAATTGTGGGGAAGGAAGAGAAAGAGAAGGGGCGGCGGAGGTTGTGGCGGGACAGACCCCAGCCGCAGTGACTCGCTTTGCCAGAGAGGAGGCTCCACAGTCATCAAGCTGGACTGAGATGAAGCCTCCCATTCACAGCCTCCTCCTGGTCCCTTGCAAATGTGCCAGGAGAGCAGCACCCCGCAGTCCCCAGCCACAGGCGAGACACAAACCGTGGGGGCGGTTCCCCGGCCAGAGCTGCTATCCCACTAGAAGGTCGAGGCACTTCATTACTATCCAGATGAACTTCACATTCTTCTCACATTCGTTTTCCTTCTAAGTTGGAGGGAAGTACTTAGTTTGTTTTTCAGTTTCATTTTCTCCTTTTTCTTGAAGGGAAGGCTATGTTGCCAAAAATACTTATGAACTACTTCCTTGTTTTTACCATGGAGAAAATGGTTTATTTATTTTACAGTTACAACCGAATTAAAATGGCAGCAAGGGACAGCGGGGTTGAGAGCCTGGGGCCCGGCTCCCACCCTGGGTTCCTGAAGTGCTCACGGGCATCTGGAGTGGCTCCCGAACACCCACGGAACACTGACAAGGCCCCCCCCCCCCCGGGGGCTCAGAACACACAAACCACATCCTGTTTAGTTTGCCCCCTGCAGAGTCCAAACTTCAAGAGCTATTGAGACAGTGTCCTGTCAAAGGCAGCTCCCAGCAGCCTTCCTGGCAGGCAGGGCCTTCAGGTTCTCCTCCAGGAACTAGCTGCTCTGCCGACTCCTCTGTTCCACCAGCACCTGCTTCCCTGGCCCTCACCGCCCAGGATGGCTTGAGCTTCACCAAAGGCCAGACTTGTGGACCAATAACTAGTGACCAAAAACAGCTGCTTTAAAATAGCACAAAAGCTCTGAAGATCTCACTGCCTCCTATAGCCAAAAAAATAAATAAATATATAACTTGGGGTGGAGACCCTGGGAAAGAGCTCCCCAGCTCTGCGTCCATTCTGATCTTGGAGGGTCCTGTGCCCTTGCTTTCTCCACACGGGGAGCTGGGAGCTCTTGGCAAGACTGCCAGAGGGGTCGGCTTTGCCCCGGTTTCCCAGTAAAAGCAGACTGAAAATTCAAATCCGCTCTCCACTCAGGCTGGCTTGGAAGAAGAGGAAAGAAAAAGAAGGAATAGTGCCCTTCAAATCCTTTCCAGATGTTCTTTTCAGGAATACTTTGTGGCCCTGAAATGCTCACAGGGTTTAGTGCTTTCACATACGTGGTCTCTCCTCTGCAGATGCCCTAAGACAGTCCGACGCCATGAAATCAGCGTGGAGCTGATTAAGCAAAGATGCATTCACTGACCGCATGGCCAGAAAATGTGAGGACCCAGGAACGCATGTTTAGACATCAGAGGCCAAGGAGAGTCTCGTTTGCTTTACAAGAGACTCTGTCTTTTGAAGGGGGAGGGGGGATGGAGGAGCTTTAGGGGGCGTGTTATGTGCTGTAAACGGTGTGATCAAGGCCTCATTTGCACATCAAATAGATTTTTAAAAATTAACCACACAAAGGAGATAAAACTCATTTTCAAAATTAAAAATCTTTTCATCCCCATCTTTAACAAAGTAACTTTTCTAGCACATTTTCTAGGCTCTGTGAACACTCCTGAATCTTCCATAAGAGGAGCAACTTGGTATTCGCTTTAGTGGGTTTATAATCTTTCCAGTCATAATAGTATCCGCTTTACCACATGTCATCGTGTTAGTGTGCTCAGGTGTCCCCTGTAGCAGTAAATAAATGGCACTAAAACCCATTGTTTATGTACACAGTTTGCCCTCTCTTGTGGATTAATTCCCTAAAGACATCCCAGTATAGGATTAAGAGAACTCAAAGAGTTTTTTTAGGATTAACATTCTTTTTTAAGTATATTTTACTGAGTATGCTATTACAGTTGTTCCAGTTTTTTTCCCTTTGCCCCCCTCTGCCTGGTACCCCCCTTCCCTCCAGCAGTCCCCCCGCCCCGTTAGTTCATGTCCATGGGTCATGTGTGGAAGTTCTCTGGCTTCTCCCTTTCCTATACTACATTCTTTCTTTCTTTCTTTTTTAAGATTTTATTTATTTATTTTTGGAGAGCGGAAGGAAGGGAGAAAAAAAGGGAGAGAAACATTAATGTGTGGTTGCCTCTCACACACTCCCTACTGGGGACCTGGTCTGCAACTGAGGCATGTGCCCTGGACTGGGAATCGAACCTGTGACCCTTTGGTTCACAAGCTGGTGCTCAGTTCATTGAGCCACACCAGCCAGGGCCCTATACTACGTTCTTAAGTAGCAATTACGTAACTAAGGCTACAGTTAACATCGGCATTACTAATTACTGGCAACTAGAACTTCCTCTGTTCAATACCCAGCAAATGTACGCAGTTTATACTAATAGCACCTCTTGAAGGTCACAGGGTGACCCCTGTCATGTTCTTGACCTTAAAACAGCATTGCTTCATTTCCAAATATGTGGGATTCTGAGTTATCATTTGCTGTTCATTCCTAGCTCAATCTCACTGCCAACATTATCTGTGAGATTGCAGTCCTTTGAAACTTGAAAGACGTTTTTTACAGCTCAGCATATGGTCAAATTTTGTAAATGCTCCCTCCTATATTAAAAATGTTTGTGATTCCCTGTCCCATGTAGGTATTTCCAATTCCATCGCTTTTTGGGTTTATTCTCCTTAAAACACAGTAACTGTAGTTGTCCTATAATCGGTGTCTCGTGATCTCGAGGAGTCTATTCTGAGGTTCATGCTGGTCCCGGTTGTGGTCGACGCTCACACCATGCAGGCACTGGGGGAGTCCGAGGCCTCTCGAGGCAGGGTCATCATTTTTCCCGGCGTCTTGGAACGCCGTCAGCCCGGAGCTGCTGTGGCCAATTTCACTATCTGAGTGTGTTCGGGCTGCCTAGGCATTGCAAGTATGGGCTGCAGGAATTCTCCCCCATTTTGCCCCTGCTCTGCAGTAACCTGGAAGTTGCTTTCTGGGGCGGCAATTATTTCTGATTCTCTTCTTCCTGAGCGTGCAGCCTTTGTCCCCTGTTAGTCTCCCCACGTGTCTTTCTCACCTGCCAAGACTCCAACTCTCAGGGCCATGCGCACCCCCAGGAAGAGCCCCCTGTGTGCTGGCTCAAGGCTCTGATTTCCTTGACCGTAGCCCGGAAATTCCTGACACCTCTGCCAGCTCCTTAAGGCATTTAAGACAACGTCCAGGATTTTCCGTTGTTTTCAGTGCGGGGAAAGCAGCTTGGCCCATCCCACTGGAAGCAGGCATCCTGGTTCTTTAACTGAGCTTCCTGAGTTAGTCACCCACACAACAGAGGGCACTGGAGACACATTCATTTTTTTCTGTGACACAATACTATGAACACCTTTGCCCTCCAAAAGTTGAATGAATCTGAAGTCATCTGAGTTTGTTTTTAAACTGCTCTGTCCTGTCGAACAAGAATAAAGTCAGGGCCCTCGCCTCGGCTGGTTGGAGCATCGCCCAACACAACAAGGTTGCTGGGCTCAAGGTCGCTGGCCGGGACAAACGCAAGAACCAACTAAGGCGGCGTAAGTGTTTTGTCTCTCTAAAAAATGTCCATTCAAAAAATAAAAGAACAAAGTCTGTTGCTTTGTTTTGAGCTCACTGTTCTTATAGGAGAGCAGGGGGACATAAAAACCAAAGCTTTAGCATAAAGTTATAGTCATGGGACACATAAAAAGAATTATGAACATTAAGGATGTAATTAATATGTATTAATCACAAAGACTTTATACCATATGTTTTATTACAAACAATGCAACAATCAATTCTCTGCAGTGGTCTTCACATAAGCAGGATATGTATCACTTGGTAACATTTCTAGGCATTTCTTTCTTTCTTTTTTTTTCCCAAGGCATTTCTAATAAAATCAATATTCAAGTCGATACTAGGCCAAAACATTGATTAGGGCTGCAGCTGAACATACAGTTATTATCTGAATAATCAAATCAAAAATAGGCTTTTGTGTTTGTTTCCTGCAGGGTGTGCGTAGAAATCGTAGGATATTAAATATTCAAACCAAGCTCAATATTTTAAAAAAGTAGTCTCTACTTAAAAACTCACAAAACGCAAAGTGGTGGCAAGGATTGGATCTTGGAACAAGAAAAAGAACATTAGTGGAAACTTACATTGATACTTTCTATTAATTAAACTCCAGACTTTTCAATTTTCCACTTTTACGAGTAATTCTTTGATGTGTATGAATCCTTATCACTGTTTCAGCTTATTTCCTCAGGATAGATTCCAAAGAGCTAATGGTTAATTGACTTTCTGATCGGATCTTGTTAAGACATGGTAAGAACCAAAACGTGGTTTGAGCCTGTGTGGGCGGATGTGTTGAAATCCAGGTCATGAGACTGATGGGAGGCATCTTTAATTTTTCCAGATCCTTTTTGTTGGGCTGTGCCATCATGTCTCATCAAATAGCAAATGTTAACTGAGTGGTTAGTCAGTTAAGACTAAACATAGAGCCCTGGCTGGTGTGGATCAGTGGATTGAACGTGGACCTGCAAACCGAAAGGTTGCCGGTTCGATTCCCAGTCAGGGCACATGCCTGGGTTGCAGGCCAGGTCCCCAGTAGGGGGTGCATAAGAGCCAACCACACATTGATATTTCTCTCCCTCTCTTCCTCCTTCCCTTCCCTTCTCTCTAAAAATAAATAAATAAATCTTTAAAAATATATATATAGATGGCTAGGACTCTTCCTTAAGGTCACTCCTTTGAAAGGGGCACCAAAAACAATATGTGTATCAAAACATTATGAGTGCTTCCATTACTGAAACCCCCTCCAGTTTCTACTTTGCCCTCAATCTGCAGTCTGTCCACTGCATGTGAGCAAACTCCACTGAATGTGAGCAAACTGGACAGAACACGCGCCGCCCCCTCCCACCGGCCCCCTCATCAGACTGGCAGCAACACTAAGCGTTGTCAGAAGTTTCTCAGCATGTGTGGCAAACAGGTTTCAGGAAAAGGGAAGGATGAGAATCCTTACAGTCTGAACAAAGACAGTCTCAGGTGGGGAATCATTCAGTAACATTAACATTATCATTATTTCCATCATCATTAATAGCAGATACTTAGTGAACAACTGCGAATATTGGGCTTGATCAAAGACAATAATTGGGTAAAGGAAATCATTTTAATAAAATTCCTCTGGCTATGACATATAGATTTTCTAGGCTAAGAAATCCTAATGAAGTTTATGTCTTAAAGTGTTGGCTTTATTTTTTAAGTAGTAATTCTTACATCTATCTTCTACTGTACATGTGTAGGTTTTTTCCTTTTTTAAAAAAGATTTTATTTATTTTTTAGAGAGAGGGTAAGGGAGAAAGAGCGGAAGAGAGACATTGATGTGCTACAAAAACATCAATTGGTTACTTTTCACACACCCCCAACGGGGGATCTGGCCCGTAACCCAGGCACGTGCCCTGCCTAGGAATTGAACTGGCGACTTTACAGATTGTAGGCCAGCACTCAACCTACTGACCCACGCCAACCAGGGCATAGTTTTCTAAAGTTAATACTTGTGGATAATTCTGCACTAAAAAAATACAGGAGTTCTTTGAAAAACCCAGACAACTTTTTAACTGTCAGTACCATTTTACCAGCCTACAAGGTTTTTGCCAAAATTTTGAAGATCATAAGAACCAGCAAAGTACGGTGTAACTCAGCCACCTAAAGCAGGAAAAAGGACAATCATATTTTGATTTTATCCACATCTTATTTTTCCCAAATCTGATTCAATTTAAGCTCGGTTAATTCTCTTTCAGACTCACAGGCACTAAATCATGCCAATAGGCAGAACATGATTTCTCATAAAATGCCCCTTTTCTTTATTTACACACAGATGAACAATGAGTTCCCATTCACTAATTTGGCACTACAACATTTTCTGTAATGGATACTATAATGTCATGAAGCCTAGAATTCTAAAATGAAAATAATGTTGCTATTTTGTTGTTAACCAATTCTTCTAATCACGTCATCTCCAAAATGACATATATGACTTCAACAAAGATGCATGTATGACTCAATGGGTATGCCAATATGACTTTTATGTCATTTGCGTCAAGGAAAACCCAGCCCAACCAGATGGAAGCCACTGAGCAAGGAATAGCTTAAAATGGCTATAACTTTTTATAACTAATCCTCAAATCAATTGAAAAAAAATTTAATGAAGACCTGCTACCTAAACGGCAAATAAAATAATTGGAAATTTTTATGTATTATTAAAAGATAAGAAAGAAAGGAGATAAGAAAGGGAGGAAGGGAGGAAGGAAGGAGAAAACCTGAGAAAGAAGGGAAGGAAAAGACAAGGGGATGGGGAAGAAGAAAGCAAGGAAAGAGAGAAGGAGAAAAAGTTAGTTGGAGGGGCAATTGTTTGACCTAGTCATGAATATGGAGGAGGCAAGGGGCGGTCATCAAAGTGGCATCACTAGGCCATTCAAGATCTCTTGGGAAAATACCCATTGGAGTGGAAGAATATTCAATTCTTTGTTATGCACACACAGGCGGTCTCTCTTTCCTCCTTAGCTTGGATGCCATGACGACTGTCATGTGACCCAGCAAACACTGTCCTCTCCAGGCTTGCACCTCAGCCTGAACCAGTCTCTGGCTGCAGGGAGCAGGTTGGTGGTGTTGTTTGAGATGCGCCGGGCACCCCGGATGACGCTTCCGTGCAGAAGCAAGTGCCTCCAGAGCACGTGGGAGAAAGCCTACCGGGATCACAGGAAAAAGGTAGGAAAGGCTGGAGCCAGGCCCTGAAAGCTCAGGGAGAGGCCTGCAAAGCAGCAACCATGAAATGCCAGGGCTTTCCCTGTAAACCAAAAGCTAATTTTCTTTTCAGAGATATAATGGTTGAAATGACATTTCCTTAAAAAGTTGGTCATATATGTTGCCATACAATAAAAATTCCATTAAACAGATTATGGTTTCATGTGTCATGTTTTAGGACCATCCTTTCTCAATGAAGGCACATGTTTATAAAGTATTTAATTTTTCATAAGTTACTCAAAAGTATCTTCAGACAAAAAGATATGAAGGACCCTGTTGGTGCAGCTCAGTGGATTGAGTGCAGGCCTGAGAACCAAAGGGTCACTGGTTTGATTCCCAGTCGGGGCACATGCCTGGGTTGCGGGCCAGGTCCCCAGTAGGGAGTGTGTGAGAGGCAACCACACACTGATGTTTCTCTCCCTCTTTCTCCTTCTCCTTCCCTTCTCCTCTCTCTAAAAATAAATAAATCTTAAAAAAAAAAAAAGAAGATCTGAAGGACCCTTTCCCCTATGAAAACAGCACACTCCAGTGGGGACAAAAAGCCAACTTTGATCTCCATTGGGAGAGTCATTATTATTTCCACTTTATTTGATGCCAATGTGGATGTCTTTTGAGAGGGTCACCATGTGGTTTGAAAATGGCTTGCCATGGTCTTCTGCCTGTGAGACCTCAGTGGACCCATCCAGCTGCTCAGCGCTCGGCTGGTCATGTCTCCCCATCCATGTTCATCGAGGTTGAGAAACACTCTTCGGGGATGTTCCTGAAGAGGCTGTTGCTCTGTGGTTCTGAAACGATCCCTCCAGGCGGCAGACCCAGGCAAGCCTATCTACTCCTGGAGGGCTCTGCCTGCCTGGGTTGAGGTGTGACACAATGGCCTCAGGGAAGCTCAGGTGGCACTTGCTGCAAGGCTGGCCCTGTGCCCACGTGCACATCTGGGCCCGGAACCCACCGCCCCCTTGAGAGTCCCAGTGACACCCTTCGCCCGGCTGTCCCAGGGCTCACCCCGCTTCCTTAGACCTCTGGTCTTCCTAGAAGTCTCGTCGGTGCCCTCTCTGAGAAACACACCTCGTCATCGCTCTGCAGTCCCTTGTTCTGCTGTCTCATGTCACTTCATGACTGATGTAACAGATTTATTATTTTATTTCATTTGTTGCCTCCAGTCTGTGAGAGATGGGGCTACTTCCGGTCGCCATGATATTCTCAGCACCTAGAGCACACAGCATGCTCTTAGTAAACAGTTATTGCTAGGGAAAGATCGAAAAGGGTATGCGTGATAGTCACAAGTATAAATCGATCAGTACCAGCTCTTCAAATTGTCCCTGGTGAGAGACGGGTGGGTTATAAACACCCCGGTGTAAGGAAGACTAAAAACAGTCACTGTGGAAAGCAGAGAGCTGATCGAATGGAAAGAGCCAGCACGCTGACAGTGAGCACAGGCCCCAGGCGTGGCTGGGGCGCCTAGGCTCACGCAGCACTGATGCAGCAGCTCCACCTGCGGTGTCCCAGAAACACCTGGTTGCGAGGTCTGACAATGGAGTGCTGGCACACCCCAGTCTGGCCCATGGCCAGCAGCAGGGCATGGGGCCAGGAAACCAGTGATCCGGCACAAGGCGTTAAAGGGAGGGCCCCAAATCTTATCTGGAGCGGGATGAAGTAAAGACGGGGAGCCAGTCAGGGAGAGACGCTGGGAGCTAAATAAGGTCAGGGAGTCACTCTTGGGCAGTCAACTAAGAAACTGAAAAGAAAGAGACTATGGGTGCGGGATGGAACAACTGAAGCACAGCTTCCAAAGGGCTGATTCCGGGTGAGCAGGATGCCTGGAGCCCTAGCACAGCTGTCGCCCTGGTGTAGAACTCATTCGGGGGAAGACAAAACTGTGGTCAGATGCTAAAGGCCCCGGTGAATGAGGAGAAGCATGGGCCTGCAGCAGAAAGAAGGGTGAGGAGGACCGAGGGCTGCGGCTGTGGGAGCCACCCTGCTCTGCCTGGAAGCAGCAGTACAGAGCCAGCGAGACTCCCTTACCACTCCAAACTTCCCCAGTTGGCATTAAAACTTGGCTTAGAACGAATTTCTTCCATATTAAGGGTAGGGGGAATTCTGCCTTTAAGAGTAAGTTTGTTCCGTACTGCTTGGCTGAGAACCCTGGGAATATAAGAAACTTTGATGCAGTGGAGGGGAGAAAACAGATGGAAGGAGACCGCTGCGCCCAAAGTCATCTCTGGAAGCGAGCGCCTCACCCTCAGCCCGGATCTCAGCAGAGCCTTCTTTCTACCTTACACTGACACACGCTTATGCTGAAATAAAATAAAAGTAACCTTAACAAAATACAAATTGGTATTTATATTTCTCTAACATAATGAAACATAAGTGTCTCATACCTAAACCAGTATCTTAATTAATAGAGAAACACTAAAAGTGTTCCTTAAAAAGTAAGGAAGAAGACAAGGATGCCTACTATCTCTTACATGTTTATAAACAGTGTTGGAGGTATGAGCCAATGCAAGAAGACAACACAAATCCATTAGGCAAGAAAATAGATGTCATTTTCTTGTTTGTGGATGAAATGATTAAATAACTGATGAACCCAAAAGAATTAATGGAAAAAAAGACAAATATAAATTGGGCAAAATAATTACAACTTATATCACAGATAAAGGGTTAATATCCTTATGTAGAAAGAATTTCTAAAAATAAAAATGCGAACAATCCCATTTGAAAATGAGCAAGTGGTACGAAGAAAAGTTCACAGAAAAAGAATTGCAAATAGCTCTTAACCTATAAAAAGATGATCGACTTCACGTATAACAGAGAAATGCAAATTAACCTTGCACTCTAATACCGTTTCCCAACTCTCAGATTGGCACAGCTCCCCAAGCTTGTTGGCAGTGCTCTGGTTACTTTGCTAAACATTGCTAAATCACCCCTCCCCCTGCACACACACAGGGCAAAAGGGCACAGCCCTGTGTGTGTGCAGGGGGAGGGGTGATTTAGCAATGTTTAATGAAATGATACATGGATTTTTCCTTTACCCAGAAGTCCCATTTCTAAGTATCCATTCCAGAGGTACACTGGAAAAGAAACAAAAAAAATTGCAAAAGATTCTAATTGCAGCGTTATTTGCAATAGCAAAATTGGAACTAACCAAAATGACCATCAAAAGTGAGCTGGGTGAATAATTAGGACGCTTTTACACAGTGAAGTACTACGCAGCTATAAAAATGAATGAGAAACATCTATATGTGTTACTATAAAGTTATCTCAAGAATGTATTTTGAAATGAAAAAAACAGTGGGGTGAAAATGTGTAAAATGTGATGCTTATCTAAAAAAGCGGTGAAATGTATGTATTTATATGTACACACACAGAGATATTTACACATATACACATATAAATAGCTCTACGTTTTCAGAAAAGAGAGTCAGAGGTTTGTTGGTAGGGAATCAGGAGAAGATGATAGGTATGGCGCTTAGGCCACTTTGAACAATTAAGTTGTTTCACAGATTTGACTTTGGAGCCATGTAAATATTTCTGCATATTATAAAACAAAGTAAAATTTTAAAAGCATTCCAAAGTGAGTGCATTATGCAAACCTTCTCACCATCCAGCCCTTTCCCCACCTCCTGGCTCTCCCCACACGGGCTCTGCTCCAAGACCACACACTCCGTGGGTTTGAGTCCCAGAGTGCGTGATGCTCACGCTATCGTTTTAGACAGACACAGCTGGAGGAGCTTCCCAATGCTGTCACTTTCAGTTATCAGCTAATAGGTCCCACTAGTTAGTGATATATATAGGCAAGTATCTATATAGAATTTGGGGGATTCCTTTTTATTGCAAATGATAAACGGTCCTCATGCACTGAGTCCATCACATTTTAAAATATAAATTTCTTCTCTTGTTCATACGTTTTTCTGATAGGAGACTCTGCAGGGATCATTTTACACTAATCAGTGTTTAAGGTGCTTGTCCTGAAAACACTACTGGAGGCTCAGAGCTTAGAGTGAGGTCAATACAGGGACATAATTCACTATCTTAAAGGCCTTTGGCAAGAGAGTGCAGAATAGAAATGTCAGCTGGTGGTTACGGTGAATGTGTCCTCACTCTGTACCCATTTAATTCTCCACTTAAAAATGACACTACAGGCTCATTTTTGAGGGCTGCCTGGTTCTCCAGGGGATAGTCAGATTCTGAATCAAGCCTCGAGCCTCATTCAGAACTTTTCTGACACAGGCTGACTTGCAGCTTTGGTGCCATGAATAATGACCTATACACGTCCCCAGTGCCAGCAAACGCAGAAGCTGTGCAATCTAAGCTCACATGAATTATCTGCTACGAGTGTGCCTGAGGTCACACCACTCTCTCTGTGCCATAGGTCTGGGACGCCCAGCCACTCGTGGACACCCGTGCTCCGCTGTCTCTCAGCCACTTCCACTTGAACCTCAAGAAGCTCAAGGTGTCTTTCAGTTTTACCTCTCAGCTACCATCATAGCTAACTAGAAAATGTCGGCTTAAAAACCCAGAAAAATGGAACAGACAGGTTCAGCGAAAAATAAACAAGTTATTATCAAAGTAAAATGCCGTCTAGGCAACCAGTGAACCTTGTCACTGCTCCAAATGGAGCTGCTTGGTAATCGCTCCAGAAATCTTTTTCTAGTCTTCCTGTTGATCCACTATGTCTTCAGGGAGAGGAAATTCACAGTGGTAATTTATTTAGTGCAGTTCTGTAGTAACTGATTGATTAGCATCATTTATTTATACCAGGCCATTTCATGACCACCTCAGAATATTTACTTCTTGAAGCTTAAACCATCCAGTGAAAATAAGAATCGCACAGTTACGCTGCAGTAATGTGTCCAAAGGCAAAGCGCTCTGCTTTTCATGTGCTTGTCAAGTAATAATAGCCTAAATGGGCAGAACAAAAACTAAGTAACCAGTTTCGAGCCAATCAGAAGATCAATCAATTTAAAAACCTAAAGCAAGAAAATTGTTGTTTCCTCTGGGCATAAATCTTTTTTTCTTCTGAACAGTATAAAGTATCTTTCTTAAAATCTAAAGTGATTTCCTCATTAGTGTCACTGTCACGGGTCAGAGTTTTAGAGGATGACCTAATTTCACAAAGAATCACATCATCCTTGCTGTGACTTTTGCTCCGAGCTTATGAGATGTGGCTCCATCCTAATGTCTTCCAGTTCATGGACGGAGGGGCCTGTGTACATCACATTCACTGCTGAAACTCGCTACGGCGGCGTCCGCTGATGTTGGGGGAGGCGAGGTGAAACGCACAGGGTGCCCAAGTCAAAGTGTGGGGCTGAAAGATCCCTTTGAGTAAATCAGTGCACAGTGGAGCACAGATGCAGTGGGCACTTCTAAAGGCTCCTTGTGTGTCTGCCCACAGCTGGAGGAGGAGAGGCTCTCTGTCATAGACAGGGACAACCGCCTGCTGCTGCAGAAGCTGGCCTGCATCATGAGGACCAGGGGACAGACTGACAGCAGAAACAACCACACACACAGGAGGTAACTGGGGCCCCAGCACCAAACCTGGAGGGACCCGGAGCCCTTGGCTGCAGGGCCTGAGTAGGAGCATCGCCTATGAGCTGGAGGGAGGCATTTCTTCCTCTCTCAGGAGAGTCGTACATCAGAAAATTGCATTTTTCTCTTTCTGTGGTGCATGAATCAAAGTTTTACCTGAGACTCGGCTTCACTCTGGAGGTTTTGGGGCAGGTGGAGTCAGCCTGGGTGTCAGGAATATCCTGTGCTTCCTGGTTGTATTCACTGCCCGGTCACTGTCATTAAAACCTGGAACTATGGGTCAACCTGTGTTTTCCTGGGACAGTTTACATTAAATCTAGCATACTTTCTGCTTTAAAGATGGATATTTAACCTGAGTATAAAATCTTTTTTCAGTGTTGCTTATCTTAAAGCTACAATGAAGGGGCCTAGGATAACAGTTAACCCAAGGTGTCACTCAGAGGGAAGCTTACATCATCCCCACTTCCAGCTCCAGAGCTGTGAGATTTTTACCCACAGGGACACGGAGACCATAAAACAGACAGCTGCTGATCTTTCCCCAGAAGGAACTGACTTCATCTGCAGCGGAGTGTGGGCAAGTCCGAGCCCTACTGGACACGAAATGAAAGTCACCCAAATTGGGAAGAAAGAAGTAAAGCTGTCTCTATTCACAGATGATGTGATCTTGCATATAAAAAATCTTAAAGAGACCTCTAAAAAAAACTATTAGGACTAATACACAAGTTCGACAATGCAGCAAGATACAAGATCAATGTGCAAAAGTTAATTAATTGTATTTTTATGTATTTGCGATGAACAATCTGAAAATGAAATTATTAAAAGTAATTCTATTCACAAAAGTATCAAAGTGCTCATCAGCAGATGGATAGATTAAAAAACTATGGTACATTTATACAATGGAATGCTATGCAGCAGAAAGAAAGAAGGAGTTCCTAACTTTTGCAACAGCATGGATGGAACTGGAGAGCATTATGTTAAGTGAAATAAACCGGTCGGTAAAAGACAAATACCATATGATCTCACTTATAACAGGAATCTAATGAACAAAATAAACTAACCAGCGAAACGAACTAGAGACATGGAAACGTGGAGCAGAGTGGCGGCTGCCAAAGGGGAGGTGGGAGGTGAGGAGGGAGTGATGGAAAGAAGGGGAAGGGACTAGTCAAAGAACATGTATGAATGACCCATGGACATGGACAGCAGTGTGGGAGTGGGGGATGCGGTTGGGCAAAGGAGGGCAAATGGAGAAAAACTGAGCAACTATAATAGGATAAACAAGAATAATTAAAGAATAAAAAAGGAAAAAAGTATCAAAAAGAATAAAATACTTGTGAATAAATTTAACAAAGGAAATATAAAACATATTCTGAAAACTATAAAACATGGTTGAAATAAAGAAGATCTTAATAAATGGGGAAAAAAATCCCATGTTCATGGTTTGGAAGACTCGATGTTAGGATAGCAATATTCCCCAAACTGATCTATACATTCAATGAAATACCTATCAGAATCCCAGCTTACATCTTTGCAGAAATTGACAAGCTGGTTCTAATCATGTGGAATTGGAAGGGACACCAAATAATCAAAACAATCCTGAAAATTAAGAAGAATAAAGTGGGATGACTCATATGTCCTGATTTCAAAACTCACTGCAAAGCAGCAGTAATCAAAACAATGTGGTACTGGCATAAGGGCAGATATTTAGGTCAACGGGATAGAATTGAGAGGCCAGAAATAAACCCTATAGTCAGTTTATTTTCAACAAATGTGCCATGACCACTCAATGGGGTAAAGAATAGCATTCTCAACAAATGGGGCTGAGACAACTCTATATTCACTTGTAAAAGAGTAAAGTTGGACTCTTACCTCATACCATATACATGAATTAACCGAAAATGGATCAAAGACCAACATGTAAAAGGTGAAACTATAAAACTCTTAGAAGAAAATATAGAGGCGAATCTTCCTGACCTCATATTTGCAATGATATTAGATATGACACCAAAAGTGTGAACAAAAAAAGAGAATATATAAAAAACTTAATCAAAATTTAAAACTTTTGTGCTTCAGCCCTGGCTGGTGTAGCTCAGTGGATTGAGCGCGGGCTGGGAACCAAAGGGTCCCTGGTTCAATTCCCAGTCAGGACACATGCCTGGGTTGCAGGCCAGGTCCCCAGTGAGGGCCATGTGAGAGGCAGCCATATATTGCTGTTTCTCTCCCTCTCTGTCTCCCTCCTTTCCCCTCTCTCTAAAAGTAAAAAACAAATAAACACATAAATAAAATATTTTATTTTATTGTTTTTTAACTTTTTTTTTTTTGGATTTTTTTATTCATTTTTAGAGAGAGGGGAAGGGAGGGAGACAGAGAGGGAGAGACACAGCAATGTATGGTTGCCTCTCACATGGCCCTCACGGGGACCTGGCCTGCAACCTAGGCATGTGCCCTGACCGGGAATCGAACCGGGACCCTTCGGTTCCAAGCCTGCGCTCAATCTACTGAGCTACACTAGCCAGGGCATAAATACATAAATAAAATATTTTAAAAAAACAAACTTTTGTGCTTCAAAGAACACTATCGAGAAAGTGAAAAGACGACCCACAAAATGGTTGCGAATCATGTATCTGATAAAAGAGCCTTGGCTGATGTGGCTCTGTAGATTGAGCGCTGGTCTGCAAACTGAAAGGTCACCCGTTCAAGTCCCAGGCAGGGCACATGCTTGGGCTGTGGGCAAGGTCCCTGGCTGGCGATGTGCAAGAGGCAACAGATTGATGTTTCTCTCACACCACAAGGTTTCTCTCCCTCTCTGTCTCCCTCCTTTCCCCTCTCTGTAAAAATAAATAAATAAAATATTTTTAAAAAATGGCTAAAGGATCTGAATAAATATTTCCTCAAGGAAGATATACAAAAGACAAATAAGCACATGCAAAAATGCTCAATATCATTAGTCATCAGGGAAATGCAAGTCAAAACCACAATATGATACCACTTTACACCCATTGGGTTGGCGAGAATCAAAAAGGCAGATAATAGCAAGTGTTAGTTAAGATGTGATGGAAGTAGAACCCTCATCTACTGCTGGTGGGAACGTAAAATGGTACAGTCACTTTGAAAAGCAGTCTAGAAGGTCTTCAAATGATTAAACATAGAATTGCCATGTGATTCAGCAATTCCACTCCTAGTTACAGACACAAGAGAAGTGAAAACATGTCTACAAGTACATAAAGTTGACAGAATGGAGGGCTAGTAAGTTGACGGTTAAAGGATACAGGGTTTCTCTTTGAGGGTGAGGAAAATGTTCTCATTGTGCTGATGGTTGCGCCTATCCAAGACACTTGTATGAGATCAGGAAGGAGCTTTCATCTTAAAAGGATAATTAAGGCTCACCGCTGGGAAAATTGTGGAGTAGGAAGCACCAGCAATATCTGTCTTTCCAGCTATACTACGATTAACCAGCAGAATCTGTACGAAGTAACTACCATCCGCCACCTCCAGCCTTGGGACAAACAGCTGTGTACATGATTGTAGAGCAGCTTGTGAGAGCCAAAGTAGACAAAAAAGGACCAACTTCCAAATATCAGGTCAGTTCTCTGATCACTGATCGCTGCTACTAATCCTCCACATGCAGGTGAAGAGGCGTCATCCATTCTTGTCGCACCTACCCCCATTGTTGCAAGACCATCGTAACTCTGGCTGAAGTGACATCCAGGGAATTTAAAGGACTGGCATCCTTTCTCTACCCTACCTTCATTTTTCTTTTTCCCCTTTTGAGAGTCAGACATTAAAGACTAGGACATTCAAACACAAGTGCATATACATGGAGAATTAGAAAGTAACTGTGCATGACCAAGGAAAGGCTCAGAAAAGAAATAAGAAGACATCAAGTTTATATCCCAGGTTGATCTCTGGCACAGAGAAAGCTTACAGCAATTAAAAAAAATTAAAAATCCCAGCAAACCCTGAGAAGAGGGAGAATCTGATTTCCAGAGTTATCATATTATTAGATTCAAATGTCCAGTTTTCAACCCCAAATCACAAGGCATGCAAAGAAACAGAAAAAGAAAACTCACTCAAAGAAACAACAAAAAATGTATCAACAAAACTGTCCCTAAAAATGGCCTGCCAGATATACTAGACTAAGACCTTCAAACAACTCTCTTAAAGATGCTCAAAAACCTAAAGGAAGATATAGGAGACCGTTCTGCGTGGCGTGGGCCCAGCTTCCACTTGGAAAGGCCAGTGGAAAGCGAGGTCTGGTACACAGGACCCATGCCCACAGATAGATTCTCCCCTGGGAAACCAGGCCTGCATTGTACCTAGGCCACTTTGAGGCTTGCTTTTGCTAAAACTCCCTCATCCTGAATTGAGGCAACAAATGTTTACTACATATCTTTAAAGTAAGTTCCTAAAATCTATGCTAAACTTTCCAAGGAAGAGTGTAACCAGTTCAACCACTTTTCCCTTTAAATTTGCAAATATCCTTCCTTTTTGATGTAATTAGCAACATCCTCTCCTTTGTTTTCTGTAAAAGGTAACCACCTAAAGCGAACCTGTGCATAGTAAATGAGGACCATCCTCAATGTAATGTGCCCAGAAAAGCCATAAAAGCCTGTCCAGGCAGGGGTAGGGGCACTCTCCCCTTGAGAGAGTGGCCACACCATCCCTTTTCTTCCACAGGGTTCAGTAGTCCGTCTTGTCTCAGCCACAACGCTGCAGACCCCATGAGCCAGGGCCCGCTTCAGGAAGATGTGGAGAAAGTCAAGAAAATGATGTGTGAACAAAATGATATCAGTAAAGGTATAGAAATCCTAAAAAGAAATGAAAAAGAAATTATGGAGCTGAAAGGTATAATTACAAAAATGGAAAAAAAAATTCACAAGAGGTATTCAAAGACAGATTTGAGCAGGCAGAAGATAGAAACAATGTACTTCAAGATAAATCAATGTGTACTAACAAATCTGAAAAACAGAATAAACAAGGTTGAAAGAAAAAGAAAGCTGAGACTAAGGAACATATGGGACACCAGAAAGTGGACCAGCATACATGCATTGTGGGAGCCCTGGAAGGAGAAGAGAGAGAAGAAGGGGCACAGAGAATATTTGAAGAAATAATAGCTGAAAATGCCCCAAGTTTGATCCAAGATGCATAATGAACTTCAAAAAACATAAACTCAAAGATATGCATGCCAAGGCACATTATAATCATACTCTGGAAAGAAAAAGAGAATTTTGAAAGCAGCAAGAAAGAAACAAAATTCTCACATATATGAATCAGAAACTTTGGAGGCTAGAGGCAGTGGTAAAAGATTTAGAGCGCTAAAAGAAAAAAGCTATCAACTCCCTCGAAACAAGAATCCTGTGTCTGGCAAATCTGTCCTTCAAAATTAGAGAAATTAAGATACTTCCATATAAACAAAAGTTGAGAGGGCTTACAACCACTAGACATTTTATGCGAGAAACATTGAGGGAGCCCTGCAGGGTGAAGCAAAAGGACACAGCACAGTACTTGAAGCCATGGAGAGAAATAAAGATCTCGGTGAAGGCAGGTAAACCCCTCCTGCCCTGGGCTTTCATCAACTCACCTGGACCACTGCAGAGGACTCCTAATCGATGCCCCATCCAGGTTCATTCCCTCCAATCCACTCTCCACCCTTTGTCCACAGTGATCTAAAATACTCATTTAATGTGGTTTAAAGCCATTCGATGACTCCTCATTGCCTTCAAGATGAGTCAGAACTCCTTGAGCTGCACACAGGCCTCTGTCAACCCCCCATGGCACTTCTCCCAGATGTGCCATGCCCCCAAAGATGTCTCTCCTCTCCTTGCTTGCCTGGTGACATTCACTATTCTTTCAAGCCTCTGTCCCAGTATCACTTCTCCTGATTGCCACATCTTCTCACTGCCCTCAGGAAGCCCTGGGCGTTCCCAATTCTGTGCCCCCACTTGCATCTACAACACTGCATTAGATTTTCTCCTTTACATGTCATCTCCTCAAATTGGGCCATAAGGTCCCTGAGTTCCGGGTTGTGTTCATCTCTGAAGCCCAGCATCTCCCAATCCGGCCACCTGGAGAAGGGTGGGCTACGAAGGGTTTGTGAAACAAGTGAACAAGAGCAAACACTCCCTCCCTCCTGGGAGCCCTTCCCGCCTCCTAGGCACTCAGGCGCTTTCTCCTGAATGCAGAATGAGAACTCCGTCACTGGCTTTAACTCTCTCGGTCCTTCAAGAAATATCTAAGGTGCTTTTGTTTCGTTTTTTAGTCTAAACAGGGCGGGAAGAGAACAGGAACTTCGCAGAGTTCAAAGGAAAAGCAATGGGCCGCAAAGAGAAAACAAAATCTTTCTGGGAAGGATCACACACTCAGAGTCATTGCATCGAGCTCAAAGACGGCAGGCAGACGGTGCAAGGCCTGAGAAGTACCAGCACGCCCTTGCAGAGTGTCCCGGGAGTCGGCAGACAAGCCAGGGGAAAAGGTACCTGTAGTTTCTTTTTCGTTTTAAATCCATAGCGATCTCAAATTTCCATATACTTTCTCAGATTTGTCAAACATACAGGCTCACTGATTCTTAGTTATTTTAGGGAGTTCTATCGTCAACAACCGTATGCCAAATGGTCATACCCTAATAACAGAAGACACAGAACAATGACTCAGCTGATGAATTTGTCCACACACACACATGAATTGTGAGGAGATGAGACTGAGCTCAGTTGATTGATTACAGGTTGTGAGAGAAAGATTTGGTGAAAAATAATAACTTAGCAGGATAGTATGCATAAAACCTCATTAGGAAATCATGTGACAATTCTGAATTGCTTGCCACACACTGTGTCCAGAAAAACAAAGAATATCAGTTACTTGAAAGAGTTTGTCCGATAATTTAAACTCAAAACTTTCCCTCTTCAGCTTATCCTTTTGGCTAGCACAACCATAATTCTGAATGAAGAAAAATGAAATTTTGTCATTAATTATCCTGTTGATGAATGCCCCAATAAATCCAATGGAAGTTGTAAAATCTTCGCTCACTTCCCCTTACCTGAATACACAGTCATTATGTGGTAGAACATTTTGACACATTGCTTTCCCTTAAATCTAGTCCATCATAGAGAGAAGTGCATGATATCAAAGTTTAAACAAACACTCCCGGCCCCAAGGCCCCACCCCCTGAGCATACTCCAGGTCCCAGAGGCTTGCATCCCCTGCTCCTCCTTCCCCAAAGGGTGCTGCTCCCAGAGGTCCTTGCTGACCCCACAGGCACTGGAGTTGACAGCACTGTTCCCCCCTCCCCTCGCCTCGAGGAACATAGATTAGCCCCAGCCTTCCTGTCTGATTGCCTTGGACATTTCTGACGAAATCTTGAGGCATGGGGAAAACAAGTATCTTTTGCGAAGATGCTTAACTAATAAGCAATTACTAATTACTAAGGCATTCAGAAAATGTAGTTTGTTTTGCAATTTACATGGAAAACTTGGACATTTTGTTTTAAATCTTTATTTTTAATTATAAAACGAATGCGTCTTCATTGTAAAAATAAAATATCAAACAGTACAGAGTGTCTAAGTAAAAGGTAGGGCTTCTCTTGACCTGAACTTCCTGTTAAGGAAGTGACCACCGTTAACAACTTGTTTATGAACGTTGACTTTATTATTATTCATTTGTTTAAGCAAAAACAGGACCATACTCTATGTCATTTTCTGTTAATTGCTCATTACATTCAATAACACGGCAATTTTCAACTTTTTTATCTCATAGCACTCATAAACTAATTATTAAAATTCTGTGGCACACCAAAAAACATTTTTTTGCCGATCTGACAAAAACAAACAGGTAGAATTTTGATTCATTCACACCAAACAGCTGTTGTGTTGGCTATTGTAATTTTTTACTTGACACTCTGAGGGAAAGAGATGAGTGGCCCTAACGAAATAACCAGGTGTTGCATGTTTTAAAAATTCCTGCAGCACATCAGTGTGCCTCTTGCCGGTTGCCAGCCTGCTGCAGCACACCCGTTGAAAATCACTGCAATAACATAGCCTAGAAATAGTTTCATGTCAGTACAAAAAGATCTCCGTTCTTTTTGAGACGTTAGATTTTTGTACAGATGTGCCCTAATTTATTTAATCATTCCCCTAACTATGGAAATTTAGGTTATTTCCAGTTTTTCACTATTCCAATGAAACTATAACAATCATCCTAATTCACGTGTATCTTTACTTTACGCTACAGGAGAAACTCCCAGAAACTCAGTTCTTCTCGCCAACACAGTAAAGAATTACAAATCAGCAAGCCTATTAGCATTCAAGCAGGGTTTCCTGGTGATATGTTCTCATGGAAGAGAATGGGCTTTGCCGAGGTGGGGGAGAAAGGCAAGAGCAAGTGCGGCAAGGGCAGCGGTGGAAAGAGCAAGAGAAAGCCAGGTCCTTTGTTCTGAGGACTTCTGTAGTCTGCAGGATGGGGGAGGGGGCAAAAAAGTCACACATTGATTGACAGGTAAAGGTGGTGCCAGCTTTGCAAAGAGGTATGAATACCCAAAAGGTGTTAATGGGCTTCTTCCTTTGGGCATTGTGGGCCCTTTCTGGCCTTCCAGACGTTGGGATGAAAGCACAGTTTCAAGGCTCTCTCCAGACAGCGGAAACGGTACCCACAGAACTTCAAGGACTGCCCTCCTCCCGTGTTAGCACGGTGTTTCCCGTGACGTTGGGACACTGGCAAGATCATGGGACCAGGCTCAGGACTGCTGAGTCCATGGGTGAGACATGTCTCCCTCCTCCTCCCTGCCTTGGTTTGCTATCTGTCTTACCTAACAATATAATATTTCTGTAATTTATATTCCTAGAAGTAAAACTGTTAAATTAAAAGGTAGGCACATTTGATTTTCCGATACTGCAAAATTGGTCTCCCCAAAGGTCTAGCAATCTGCACCTCCGCATGCAGTGGCGGCAAATTGTCTGCGTCCTCACACTCTTGCCAACCCCAGGTGTGATACACGGTTTAGGGTCTCCTCCCATCTGATTTCTTCTTCTGTGGATTAATTGTTCATACCCTTGGACCACTTTCCTACTGGGTGTGTCTTAGTTATTAGTATGTGATAACTGTTTACCACTAATGACTTTTTCTATTATCAATGTTAAAAATGTTTTTCCCACATTTCTGTTACAGAACAGGGCGGGGGTACCCAACGACATACTGTTACCAAAAGGAGCTCTTTTGTGCTCCTGGGGTTCCCCCCACCCCGTTCTAGATTTGTTATGCTCGCCGCCAAAGGAAAGATGTCTCTCAGTGCCAGAGACTGGTGAAAAGGAAAGGAATTATTTATTTACAAGTTATACAGGCTTGGAGTAATGACTTAATGTCTCCTTTAAAACATTAAAGTTCTTTAGAATACCCACAAACACACACAGTCCTTCCTTCTCCCCTTTGCCCAGTCCGGGGTACCGCATCTCAGGAAAAGAAGTAGAAGTCGGTGATTCAGGCAGCCCCTCAGTTCCGACACAATCTGCTCTGTTGCCATCACGATCTCCAGTTAATCCAAAACCATGTGGCACCTTCTCATGGCCCACCAGCAAGAGTCCTTTTCCCCCTTTTCTTCCAGGCAAAGTCTCTCCTGCTTCCTAGGCCACATGGCAAACGGGAGCAACCCAAAACCACGTGGTCCTCTCTTTCTCTCTCTCTCTCTCAGGCCGAGGGGTCCCCACTCCTCCAAAGCCTCGTGGTCCAGCCCGTATGGCTGCCATGCCTGGGTTTAAATCCCCTTGCCAATCTTCCTCTGCAGCCCCATTTCTGAATCCTGCTACAATCAGTTACACCTGCCAGCATTCCTGTGTTCTTCCAGCTTTACTAGGCTACCATGGTAACTGTGGGCAGGTGTGGCCCCATGGCATGGAGCCAAGCATCTCCAAGCTCTAAGGCAGGCAGGTGCTGTGACCAAGGGGAGTTACTTCCCAATTCCATCTTGGGTGGATATCACTTCTATCTCCCTGGCTCAAAGCATGGCTACAGCTATTTAGCATATCTATGAAACCATTTAAAGGTTATAGATATGTTAAATGACCATGCCAGAAGTTAGCTGCAAAGCAGTTGCTATACAAAACAGCTCTGAATGGCCCTGCTCCAGGAGTCCCATACCCCCCATCTCGGACTTGTGGGGGTGAGGGCATCCTATATATATATTTCTAATATTTCCTGGATACCTTGAGTTCTGGACCCCATTACAAATCCCCATTTGGGGCTCCCCCTTGGCTGCACCCTGTTACAATTTTACTTATCATTTCACCTATATTAGGTAGTCAAATCTGTCACTATTTTTCTTTATGGCATCTGGTTCTTGTGCCATACACCAAAAGGGCTCTCTCAAGCTAAGAGTGAAAAATCCTCCTAATGCTTTTACAGGTTTCTTGATTAACTTTAAATCTTCAATTAATACAGAATTAAATAAATGTGGAGTTTTTATACAGTGTGTCAGTCAGAGATCAAAGTTCATTTTTTCCCGAATGTATTGCAAGTTAAAAAAAAGTTTGTATTATCAGAAACTTTTCATATCCTTCATACTTCATACAAACTGGTTCCCAGAGGTCTCCAGGGGCTCACCGACCCCAGCAGGACACAGGGCGTTTCCTGGGTCCCCCCGGGTCAGAAGCAGGAGTGGCCCCCGTGGTTGCACGTGGGCTCAGAAGCAGGAGTGGCCCCCGTGGTTGCACGTGGGCTCAGAAGCAGGAGTGGCCCCCGTGGTTGCACGTGGGCTCAGAAGCAGGAGTGGCCCCCGTGGTTGCGGGTGAAGTGGTGCCTCCTCTGTGAGCGCAGGGGAGGAAGCCCTCTGTGTCCTGGGCCCGGCTCCATTGGGATCTCGTTTTTGTTTGTATTGCTACCTCTGCCGCCCTCCTTCAGTTTGTATCTGTCTAATTTGGATTTTGCCATCATTTTATTTTTTCGTATTTTCATGTCATTTTATTTCAGGTTTGTGTTTTCTAAGCCAAATGCTGTGGTTTTGCTTTCAGTTCTAGTCTAAGAGGCTTTAATCCCCTCCATTTTATCTCTTATTTATGATTTGTTTGATGTTTTCATGTCCTTGCTTTTTTCCCATTTACATTGTTTTCTTCAGCAAATGTCAAAAAAATCCACTTGGAACCTATGCTTCAAATCCATTCTTCATTCACTTACTTTGACTCTCCTGGAAGTCTCCTTCTACAAAACAGGAAGCAGATAAGGCCCAAGCGATGTAAGATAAAGCAAAACAAAGAAAGGGAATACAGAAGCCTCTAGAAACAGGGTTTCCTGCAGCCGTAGCGCAGAGACTGCACTTTATTTGATGTGTCACCAGCCCTGCTGGGGGTCGCAGGCTGGGCCCCTGTGACGCAGCTCTGAGGAATGGGGCCTTGACCAAGAGCCCTGGAGACGCACTCCGCTCTGACAGAGGCCAGAGGCGGGGCGCCCGGTGGCAGGCGGCCCAGCGCTGGCCTCCCGGTGAGATTATCCCTGCTCTGCTCTGCGCTTTCCTCCCTCGTGAAAAGACAAACGTGGAAAGTGTACATGAACAGCTGCCAACTCACTGCCTCTGGTCCAAGTCGGAGTTGCGGTCTGAGTGTCCCAGACCCACAGGCAGCTCTGTCACGAGGGGCTGCCACACCCTGTTCACAAGTTTCGGGGGCCTTCTGCTTCAGTGTGTCTGTGAGGCAGGAAGGCGATGGCAGGCACCGAGGCCGAGGGACGGGCCCAGGAATCCTCAGTAGGAACTCCCCTTCCCTGCTGTCGGGTCTGAGGGCTTCGAACTAGCAGGGCCTGTGCTTTGCCTCCAGGAACCCCCTGCCTCCCAGCCTTGCAAATAGCGGGGACTCAGGCAGGACCCTTTGTGTCAGGGCTCTTTCCTTTAGAAAGAAAAAATGCTGGGATTCTACCCTAAGACTCCTTAGACACCAATTCAAAAGAACCCATGCACCCCAGTGTTCATAGCAGCACAATTTACAATAGCCAAGTGCTGGAAGCAACCTAAGTGCCCATCAGTAAATGAATGGATAAAAGAACTATAGTACATTTACACAATGGAATTCTACGCAGCAGAAAGAAGGAAGAAACTCCTCCCCTTTGCGACAGCATGGAGGGATCTGGAGAGCATTATGCTAAGTGAAATAAGACAGGTGGTGAGGGACAGATACCATGTGATCTCACCTACAAGTGGAATCTAATCAACAAAACAAACAAGTAAGCAAAATACAACCAGAGATGTGGAAATAAAGAACAATCTGATGGTAACCAGAGGGGAGGGGGGAGAGGGATAATGGGGGATCATAGGGGAAGGGCCATCAGGAACATGTATACAGGACACATGGACAAAGTCAAAGTGGGTAGGTGCGAGGGTGGGAGGCGGGGATGGGTGGGGCAGGGGGCTGTGGTGGGGTGAAAATGGAAACAACTGTCCTTGAACAACAATAAAAACATAAAAATTAAAAATAAAAATATTGGAAAAAAGAATCAGCTATTTGAAAACTGAAGGTTTAGGGAGGAAAGAAATCAATTTTATAGGACAAGAAAGGTAGCAACTAGACCAAAGAAACCCCAGCAGCCACCTTGACCAGCTGTCCGAAGACCAGATGCCACCTCCCAGATGTCTGGCCAGCTGGGTCTGGGACCTTCGCGGGTCCAGGACAGACAGGATATACCACAGTTTACCTTTAAATTTCCAGAAAACACGCCTCTCTCGTTGACTTTCCCTTCTTGCCCAGAGCCTAGATTCCTCCTCCGCTCCCGGAGCGGCAGCTTCCGAGGAACGCTGCCCATTTCTCAGTTTGCTGAAGGGCCGCACTGCCAGCTCTCCTGCATGTCTCAATCCTTTTTTTTTCTGCTAGTTTAAGTATTTTTCAAGAGTATTGTATATTTTATTATTATTTGTAATTTATGTGCTATAACGTTTATATCCATAACATTTACAACGAACAGAGACATACACACAAACTTTTTTTCCCCAAAGAGCCGGTTGCTCAGTCTCCAACAGCACGTCACTGGTGAGCATGCATGGCATGGTATAAAAGCAAAATACTGTGTTTTGCTTTCTAGAAAATTTTTATTGTTGACATCATTACAGATGCCCCGCATTCCCTGCCCCTTTGCCCTCCTCCACCCTATGCTGGACTAGTTTAACTATTAACTTGAAAAATATGTCCTATATTTTAAAGGAAGGATTTCAACTTTCTGTCATCCTCACCCTTTTCAAATCATCCTCATTTATTCCTAACTCCAAAGGAAGACATTACTTAACTAATGTGGTAACTGTGCTTCTCAAGGGAAGATGAGATTTCTACAAAATCAGCCAAGAAAATCCATTAGCCACCCCGGAATTTATTGGAGCTCTCAGTTAACTAGGAGTGTGTGTTACTCTAATCCAGTGACTTAACTCCAAACAACCCACATACATGAGAAGGAAACAAAAATAAAACACAAGGGATCTCCAGGAGTAACACTTGGGTGTTTACATGACCGGTGTGGAGTGGCATGGTGGAGACACAGGGGATGCAGGGGACACTCGGCCCCCTTGAACTCTGTTTTTAGTTTGTCAACAGAGGATTTAAATCTCGTCCCGGAACTCATGTCAGGGTTAAATAAGCAGCATTTGAGAAAACGCTGTAAAATTGCCTAGCATTTACTTGGCAAGCAATGGAGTTCTTTCTTTTTTCCCTTCTTTACTGTATGCATCCGCCGCACAATAAAAACACTAGTTAAAAAAAAAACAACACTAACTCAAAAAGATATCTGCACCCCGCGTCCATTGCAACACCATGTACACTAGCCAGGACATGGAAACATCCTAACTGTCCATCAAGGATAAGTGGAAAAAGAAATTGTGATATATATCATATATGTGATGGAATATTTTCGGCCATAAAAAGAGTGAAGTCTTGCCATTTGAGACAATAGGAATGGGCCGCGAGGGCATTATGCTAGTGAAATAATTCAGACAGAGAAGACAAATACAGTCGGAATGTGTTGAATCTTAAAAGCAAACAAGTTCACAGATACAAAAAAACATTATTAGTGGTTGCCAGTGGCAGAGGGTGGGTGGGAGAAATAGGTGAAGGAGTTCAAAAAGTTAAAATAAAAATGTAAGGGCAGGGCCTTTAACACTTAAGCAAACCCTAAATTCTATTTATCAAAAATCATTTTTTGAGCCCTGGCTGGTGTGGCTCAGTGGATTGAGCGCGGGCTGGGAACCAAGCGGTCCCGGTTCAACTCCCAGTCAGGGCACATGCCTGGGTTGCGGGCCAGGTCCCCGTGAGGGCCATGTGAGAGGCAACCATACATTGCTGTTTCTCTCCCTCTCTTTCTCCCTCCCTTCCCATCTCTCTAAAAGTAAATAAAAATAAATCTTAAAAAAAAATCATTTTTTGAGAACATGTGGGCAAGTGGTACCTTAAGACATTTATCCCCCTCGAGGATCGAGTGTATATGGGTGTGTGTATTGAAGAAGTGGGTGTGGAAATGAATGGGATAATGACAAAGCAGAGATTGCTGCTAAAGTTATTGCAAGTATTTTATGAGAGTACAGAACTAAGCATAGGTGACATTTATACAGAGGTAGTGGAGATCAAGAATTTAATTTTTAAAATACCCCTGCATCATCAGTCAACAAGCGCTCACTGAGCGCCTACTGTTTATCAATCACTCTGCACAGCTCCCAGTGAGCATCTGTTGCTTTAGACTTATAGTTAGAGCTAAAGAGAATCCAATAGGCTCTATGAAATGATTTTAACCATGTAAGATATCAGAAAAAAACTTTAATGTGGCTAATTTTAAGCCACAGGAATCCATCACTGTGTCTATTAAAGTGGCTTTTCAGTTTACCCCTTGAGTTATATATAAACTTTGGGAATATTTTGTGATTATATTGACCATACCTTGATGGGTTGTTTGCCCAATTATATCTTTGCAAATAAATACAACTCTAAGAATCCAACTAGGATTTTAGATGAAACACTGATGTGTGCGTTGTAGCCCCACACACGGTGGAAGGTCAGGGTAAGTGAACACTCTCCAGTGGAGGAGATGGTACTGAGGCCCAATTCCCCCTTTTCCAAGTCCAAGTGGTTCCATAGCAGAGAGAGAAACCCCGTTCCTCCTCATTCCCTGAGAGAGCTGCGCAACCAGGTCCCACTGCGCCAGGCTTTCCGCACAGACGGTTCCCAGAACAGCCTTTAGGGAGGAATGAGGGAAATGAAAGAAAGAAAAAGCCCTGGGGTTTGGATGGCATCCCGAGGGCCCAGCACATCCAACGCCAACAGGCAGGCAATGTTCAAAATGTAGCTGCAGATGCACTGGTTCAGTGTAAAAGTGCTTTGATGCATTTTAGAAAGATTTTCAACAACAAACTTGTAATAGTAAGGGATTATCTGATTATTTAAATAAACATTTTCCAGATAAGATGTGTAAGAGGCCAATAAGCCAAGGAGAAGATGCCCAACATTATCAGGGAAATGTAACTCGAAACTACAAGAGCTCACTTTACACCCTCTAGTTGACTTGAATCAAAAGACAGAAAATAGCAAGTGCTGACAAGGACGTGGAGCAACTGGGACTCTCGTCCTCTGCTGGTGGGAATGTGAAATGACGCAGCCACTCTGTAAAACCATCCAGCGGTTCCCCCAAAGGTGAAACATACGGTTACCATAAAACCTAACACTTCCCCTCCCAGGTGTATACACATCCAAGAGAACCGAAAACATGTGCCCACGCAAAAGCGTGTACGAGAATGTCTGTAGCAGCATTATCTGTAACAATCACATAGCAAATGGCTATCAAGTGAAGAACAGAAAACCAAAAACCAAAATGTGACGTAATCATGCAATGAAATGTTATAAAACCAAAAAAAGGAGTAAAATGTGGACAGACTGCATTGGGTCAGATAAACCTTGAAGGCATTACGCGAAGTGAAAGAAGGTGCTACAGCAGGCCATATGTTGTGTGATTCCATACACAGGAGATGCCCAGAACAGGCAAATGCACAGAGATGCAAAGTAGGTTAGTGATTGCCAGGGGCGATGGGAAGGGAAATTGGGGAATGATAGCTAAGGACGGTGGGGTGTTGTGGGGAGGGGTGATAAAATTTGTCTAAAATTAGATTTGGTAATAATTCACAACGCTGAATATACTGAAACCACTGAAATATGCACTTTAAAAAGGTGCATTTTATGGTATAGAATTATTTCTCAATGAAGCTGTTATTTACGAAAAAAGATTATATAGTTAATTCTAAATAGGGTAGAAATGTCACTAAATTGAAATACTCCATTTCCCATACATTCTAGTATAACGGTATTTTACTGTTCTTGCCTAAGGAAGGTGTTTATTTCCAATATGTATTTTTGATCCAGCAGGAGTTGAAACTGAACATTAAGCAAGGCTACATCCATGCCTGGACCCAAAATGTGAGGTGGGAAGGGAGGACGAAGGCAGAAATTGGGAAAAGAAGAAAAGATTGGGTATGAGAAGCAGTGTTGGGGAAGGAGCAAGGCCGCCCGGGCTTCCCGAGGCCCAAGCCGCCGCTGGTCCTCAGCGCGGCTGGCGAGGCCCCCTCCGCTGTTATCGCACCCGGAGCAGCCGTAACTGTGCGTGAGGCAGCAATCTAAACCGGGTGTATTTACACAATGCCCTTGACCAGATGATGCAGCAGAACTATTTTTTGTGCTTCTTAGGCTGATAGCTGGAAACAAATTATGCAGACTAATATTGGGAGTTCAAGAGTTTTGAGTTAGATTTTTTTCTCTAGCTGTTCATACTTTTTCTGTTACTATATTTTGTACTATTGTGTATTTGTCTAAGATTTCCAAGGGGATTGGTATAACTTACGTTAAAAACCTGTGACTGTCACCTTAACGAATACTTAAATAAATCAAATGGAAACTTCTCAGTGTGACGGAACTGCGACGTGACTCCAGAATACACAACCTCATGTGAAAGGGATCGGGGGTCTTAGTTAGAGGAACAGACACAGCTGAGAGAGCCTCAGAAACGGCTTCTTTCCTATCGTGCCCCGGTAACATCACACTTAAGCTGTTCCACCACAAGGAACATCTATCTTACAGTAAGTGCTCCCAAAGACATGATTAAAAGACCCATACACACATCCATTCATTTGTTCAACAAACTCTGTGTGCGGGCCAGGCTTGAGGACAGTCTGGGACTCAAGATGAAGAAGATAGATGTGGTCCCTGCCTCACAGAGCTAGACCCCTCTGTGCGGTCACGCTGCCTAGAGACACTTTACTATATTTAATTTGGGCCAAATCTTCTACTCAAAAAAAAAAGAGGGGGGGGGGAGAACAAGAAGGTGCTTTTATTCCTTTATGCACAAACCCTTTAAAGCACACTTGATGATCAATCGTGAGTCTTGTTCCAGGTTTCGGAGTCTAAACAGAATCATCCCAGGTCCGGTACTGCTCCTTGCAGGCAGGCCTGTCGATCAGTAGTGTTTAAAATCATGGGCCTGGAGCAGGACCTGGATGTGAATTTCGACTCTTCGTCTCACTCACAGAGCGACTTCTGGCAGAGTGCTCAGTCTCGCTGAATCCCTCACCCGGAGAGCAAAGCACTGCAGGAACCTGGCTCTCGACTCTGCGCTGTCCCTCAGTGCGCCGTGGGGCCGTCTCCGAACCTCCCCTGGCTGTCCAGTCCCTTTCTGCTGTGAAACCTCAGACTGGGCACGATATCGTGTTAACAGTCCAGCTCACTGCTAAATTTGATTAAGAAATGGCCTTTGAATAGTGATTGCATTCTTGGTTTACAAGCCCTCATATTTGCACCTCCTTTTTAATGGTGGCGACTCAGGGCTGACATCAGCAGCCCGTTCTGATGGCAGTGTTTGTCATGCCGCGCCCCGCGCCCCAACGAGCGCATCACCCCCGAGCTGAGTTTCAGCAGCTCGGGCTCTGCGGCCTGGTTCCGAAAAACCCCAATGCTACGAGATTTTAAAAATCTATCATGGCACTGGAAGTGTTGTCACTTAGTCATGAGAACACAATCCCTGTTTTCTACCCGCCATTTCCCAGAAAGCTGACAGTTTATAAAGACAGTCTAATTACTCCGCATGGTGAAGAAGGCGCTCTCTCTATTGGAAAACAGACTTTTTACAAGTCTTCCCGGTACAGGGTGACTTCAGCTCTCTGCTCTCTGAACCTTGCTAAGAGAGTCTTTCCTTGGCAAGTGGGTCCTACTCCATACACACCCCTTAGGGCAAAAACTGGTCACCTGGGAGCTCTGACTTTCAAGGTAACTTGAAAAAGTCAAGTCCATACCAGGCATGTTTTCAGGTAAGGAAAGGTGTTTGTCCCGTATTACACTGTGCATCAAATTATTTTTAAATGTGCAGAACCTTGAAATACATTTAAATCAGCATAAGTACAATAAACAGAAACAGTGAGGGGGATGGGAGGAGAAAGGGAAAGAGGAGGAAGAGGAGGAGGTGGGGGAAGCCATGCTTGGAAGACCATGCCCAAGACAGGCATGAGTGCAGGAAGGAGAGGCCTCGTGCAGAACGGGGAAAGTTCCCCTCGGGGTGCACAGGGCCTGACCCTGCTCTTGGGGGCCTGAGAGTGAGTGACCCTTTCATCTCGACGCCTGGGCCCCTCCTCTGTGCCACCAGCCCCCGGCGAGAGCTCCGCAATGCAGTGGCCACTCTCGCTTTTCTCAGAGACGGTGAGACACGGGCCAGTTTTGTCAAGTTTTACATTACTCACCTTCTTGCTTGCTGCTAAGTCAGCCAAAGGTGTCTGAAAGAGCCAAATAAGGTTGCCCTTGGGGCTCCTATATCCCCTGTACCCCAAACAGAGAAGAAGGAGCTCACAACAAAGGGCAATCCTCTTTCTTTTGGCCTTGGAGTCTTCAACATGAAGACTCCTCTGGTTACCAAGTAGAGAGAGACCTGAATGTGAAAGAATGTTCTGGAAATGCAGATGTGGGTGGCTGGATAGATTATCCAGGCCCTTCCTGTGCTGAGGTCTATAACCTCTTACTTCCAGAAATGGTCGCCTGCCCCGAAGGTGAGACTTGCGCAGCAGAGAAAGCAAAGCCCGTTGGGGGCTAAAGTGGGTTCCATAGACGGGGTTGTGCAGAACACTGGGGCGAGCACAGAAACAACATTGAAACTGGAAGCTGTGACGTGGGCTCAAACCACCAGGAAACAAGAGCGGCTGATTCTGAAGACAACTTGAAAAAAAGCAAATTGAGTAGTGTTATCAGGATCGTGGAGGAGCCTGCCCCGGGTCGCACTGAGTTTGATCAGTGTTTTCCTCCCCAAACTGCCGTAGCTCCCAGTATTTATCAAGTAGGTCTGCTGTGTCCTGTTTGTCTTCTTCCCCCAGCATGCACTATAATGTCCTAAACACTGGGGACAACAATACGTTTTTGAGGACCACATTCACTTTTATGTAACCCTTAGTAATTAGGGAAAACCACAAATAGGACGGACACTCAAAACAGTGGCTGATACGGCAAGAACCTTCCTCCTCTCAGGAGGCTGCTGCTGACTCAGCTCTGACCCCTGGCGACCATGCGAGTGAGTGATGTCCGTCGCGCCCTGTCCCCAGCAGTCCTCCGCTCCTGAAACCCCTGCCTGTGGCCATTTCACGGAGTCAGTCCATCTCAAACTTGGTCTTCCTCTTTTCCTGCTGTCTTCTGTTTTCCCAGCATTATTGTCTTTTCCAAAGAACCCTGCCTTCTCACGATGTGCCTGAAGTAGGCCAGCTCCAGTTTTTGTCATTTTTTTCCCTGCAGACATGTTTCAGGCCTAAGTCGCTCTAGGACTCACTTGATTACCTTTCTGATGGTCCGGCGTGTCCGCAGAGCTCTCCTCTAACACCGAACTTCAAGTGAATCAATCTTTCCCCTATCAGCCTTCTTCACCGTCCAGCTTTTGCACCCCTACATAGTAGTTGGGAATAGGAGGGTATACGTGATCTTAGCCTTGGTCTCTGATGACACTTCTTTACTCCTGGCAATCGTCCACTGCTGCCCTTCTGAGTCTCAGCCTTCTCTTGATTTCTTGGCTGCAGTCTCCATTTGAATTGATGACTGTACCAAGGTCAGCAAAATCTTTAACAATTTCAATTCAAATCAAAAGAACCCTAGCAGTCCTCACCGATTCTCAGGCTCTATGACCTGGACTTCATGACAAACTTCCAATGTCCCTATCCTGACCAAGCATCAGTCTGGCCAGTGACTTGGGCAAAAATTGACCCCAGGCCAGCCCCGGTCCCCCACCGACCTTAGGGAAAAGTCAATGCATGTATGGAGAAATGGTGCCCACTAGTGGCGTTTTCTGGAACTGCAGGTCCAACTTTAACGAAGATGCCAGGATTGTTGGTCAGAGAGGCAAACGACAAAGCACTTCCAAATTACAGATGGACAGTTTAAAGTTTTCTCTTTTCCTACAAGTTTGATGAGAAATTTTAAGAAGCTCACATTTCAACTCCCCTAATTAACGTTTCTCTTGTATTTTCCCCATCTTCATCAAATTGTAAATTGTAGCAACAAAATCAATTGTTCTCAACCAGTCTATACTGAGACCTGATCAGGAAAATGGAATCTGATCACCAAGCGCTATTTTCATCACACTCAGCAATTCTCCAGCAGTTTTATGGGCTATTGTTGTAGAACAGGATTCTTCAAATTATGAAATTTAATTTGGAAAACAATACTAGGTGCCCCAAGAATCTTAAAATCGTGTTTAACAAGCAGCAGGAGTGAGAACTGCAGAGGAGGGGGATGCTGCTTTTTACCCTGCTGGGCTCTGGAGCTGGCCTAAGGGCTGAGCTGACATAACACAGATTAACAGGGAAAAGCATACACTTTTATTTAGTATTTTCATATGAACACGGGCATCTTCAAAAGGCAAATGAAACCCTGGGGAAACCGTTGACCCAAAGGTTTATATGCATTGTTGAACAAAGAATGGTCACTTGTGGGGATGTGACAAGAATGGCAAAGGGGCTTGAGTCTGAGGCCATAAATTGTGGGACCGTGACTGGGATATGTATGTGGAAAATTAACGGAATCCAGAGTCATTTGAGTAGGTATTCGTTTGTAGGGTTTCGCCTTGCATTGCCTCCCATATTTGGTGATAATAATGTTCTCTTCTTCCTGGTACAAGGACGGCGCCTTTCTCGTGGGAGTTTATGCCCCCACCTCCCTTCTCCTCACACTCCACGGCCCCTCCAGACCTGCCAGGCCTGTTCCCAGGGCCATTCCTTGATGAGGCTCAACGCTAAGGCGCTTCTTTCACTGCCCCTTCCTGCTGGTTTTGCAGCTCCATCCTCCTCTCTTCGCCCCCCTACTTCCTGGCACAACAGCCAGCAGGTGAGACTAAAATATACATGTGAATGAATCAATGATAAGAATACTTTCTATTAAAAGGTGCTTTCCTGAATTTGAAATTCAAACTGAGACCGATGACCACTCCTTGACCAGTAATGAGGTTCATGTTTGCTTAACACAACATCAGAGATTTACTCATTTAATTTGATACATTTAGACAGATAATCAGGTAACCAGCTAGAGAAGACATTTGTGAATTGGATGTTTACCCTGATGAAAAGGCCTACCAGGCCTACCACCTTTGCGTGACCAGCTGCCCATGTCCACAGGCTGCAAAGCTGCAGCGGGGCAGTGGTCATTGTTAAGTCCGACAGGTAGCGTGGCAGGACATGCTGGTTGCTAGGAAGAACTAGATGCTGTGCCCAGGTAACGTGGCCCCCCCACTTTGCTTTCTCCCATCCCCTTCATCTACCACCGATGAATTTCATGTAATCCTCCCCACATCTCCTCCTTTGACTGTAATGTATAAAATATGCTGCAAAACTGCCATTCTCTGGAGCATTTTCTCAACCCGTTAGTTCAACATCCCTGTTTTAGCCGTGTTTGGTACTGATTGGCTCTGACGTTGCCCAGGTAAGGTATCCTTGCAGGGTCTCATGGTCCATAAGAGTTAAGTATCACAAGCTACGCGTTTATAAACCAACAGACAGCTCCTGTTTAAGTTCACAAACATTTATTTATCAAACATTATCTGATCAGAGGTTATTCAGAGGACCGTTATTAATCAAGAAGATACTGTTTTTTCCTTAAGAGCATCCGTTTCTTGCATCATCAAACAGAGCCTTCTTGCCGTGCGGCTGTCGAACAGGTGGAAGGGCGTGCGCGCCGAGCTCCCGCTGCCTGCCTCTGCTGCAGGCACTGCCAGCCCATCGGAGCCCAGACGGGTCCAACTGACCAGCTTTCAGATAGGTGTCTGGTTCAGACCCTTAGTCGCATGCCTGAAGCAAGCACATCAAGGCCTGAAGTAAACCGAGGTTTAATGTTTGGACAGAAGTTATTGCCAAATTTGTAGAACTGTCATTCTGAAATGACAACAGACATGTTTGCAAATCACTGACTTCTTAATAATTATTTCAAAGCCTCGATATTTTTTCAATTTCAGCCAACAGGAATCTATTAATTCCTAAATTACTCCTGTGTGGTAACAATATCACATCAATTCTCGATTCAATGAGTTGTATTGCCCCCTCTTCATTTTGGAGTAATTTAAATTCTTGAGAAACTACTTGATGTTTAATATTCTGGTCATATTCAAACCTTGTTTTCCTGACTGTATTTCATGGACTAGTTTAAGGAAGGAATAATTTTTTTTTAAACAGAGACTTATACATATGCAATTTTGCAACATTTAGTATCGGATAAGAATGTCAATGGGCAGCTGTTTTTTAGTATTTGGCTGACTTCACACTAGTTAACACACCAGAAAAATCATGGGTTAAGAGTTTAGGACTCCTTGGATGAAAATGTATTATTGTCTAAGATAAGTTGTGACATGACTGAATCAGTGTCCTGTTCTCTCTCTATACACGATTCTTCACTGTTTCGTTGTGAAGGCAGTGGGAATTTCTCCTGCAGGAAAACAGGGAATTTAAGGAGCATAAGGTAGGCCACTCTGCCCACGGTCCCAAGCCATCCTGCTTGGCCTTGTACGTGGTCTCTAGCGGACACCTGAGTGGTGACATCTGATGGGTGCATTCAGGTCAGGGGTGTAGGCGCAAGGGAGCAAGTGGAGGGGATATTGTGCCCCTCCACACACAGACCCACGATGGTTGTACGTCTTAAATCCCTGCTGCCTAAAAAATTCAACCATTCCTGCACTTGGGGAATCTGAGGAGCCCCACGGGCACTGGCTGCTGTTTTACTTCACATTCTTGGTCAGAACCCTGAAGACGAATGTGCAGTTAGGAAGTTCACAGATGGTGATCACAGGAACCATGAGAGGCAGGGGGGGAATTCAAATCCAGATTGAGTTGTTATTCCAGAAGCATAAATGCACTGCTCCTTCCACAGTGGGCATCCAGCATAGTCAACCAGCCAAGGAGTAGCTGGATGGCCTTCGCGCCCAGGACCTGTGAAGGCTCAGGACTGCATGCCTGGCTGCGAAGTGATGGAGTATCTGAGGGGAAGGGAGGTTGTGCCACCCTCTCACTGCCACCATGGCCACTGAAGAAGGGGTGACTCTCGATAGCTGACACATTGGCTGTTTGAGGCTGGCCTGGAGTTGCTGGGCAAACACCAGGCCATCTCCCAAAGGGCAGGTAGGGAGCAGGCATTAGTAATACCTAATTCTTCGTTAGGTTGCAACATATGAATGTGGAGGGACACAGACATTTAGCATGTAGCAGCCACCTGATTTATTCTTGTGCTTTTTCCGCCTTCTATAGCTACTATCGCCTACTGCCACGTTGCCATCACTAATCTTAGAATGGTGCTCCTCAGGTTGAAGCTTCCATCATTATTTCTTTTACCAGTGATTAACTTGTTAAAGAAAACTGATGTAGCTTCTAAATGTTTCCGGCAACAACATATGAAATGAGAAATGATATTAACTAGAACACTCTAGGACCCATTAAGAGAAATTTTACTATCTCCAAGGACCCTGCATGCCCCTTCAGTGGGGTGACCTGAAAAAGCACAAGATTCAGAAAGAGTCAGCCCCCTGGTGCTGCGTCTCAGCAAATGTCCAAGACTCAGACCCATCTCTCACTATACGGCTGACGCCACCGCAACACAGGAAACTGTGAGGTGCATGACCCGCCACATGGGCAAGTGCTTTGAAAGGGGGGAAGTCTCATGTGGATATTGGATATTACTTAAAGATTCTTGGGACTTTGAAATGAAACACTCCAAGAATTAGACTCTTCAGATAGTCAAATGCCATAGCAGTAGTCTTGGCTTGCGTACAGTGGAGATGACTGAGGAGCTGCCATAAAGAGCAGAAAAGAATAAACCAAAAGTGGTAAGTTGTGCCCTCAAGGGTATGTGTTTATTAAATCCTTTTGCAACAAAGCTTTTAAGACATGAAGACGTTTGGAGAGTGTGGCTGCACTGAATGAAATAAAAGATGTATGAACTTCAAGCACATCTGGGCAATGTCAACATGATTCAGTTACTAAGGGTTTGTAATTCAAACAAAATTCACTATTTTATTTTGCCTTTTAAAAAATGAGTTTGAGCCTTGGCTGGTGTAGCTCAGTGGATTGAGCATGGGCTGAGAACCAAAGGGTCCCGGTTCAATTCCCAGTCAGGGCACATGCCTGCGTTGCAGGCCAGGTCCCCAGTGAGGGCCATGTGAGAGGCAACCATACATTGCTGTTTCTCTCCCTCTCTGTCTCCCTCCCTTCCCCTCTCTCTAAAAATAAATAAATAAAATCTTTAAAAAAAATAAAAAAAATAAAATAAAAATGAGTTTGATGGAAAGAAAATTTTAGGTTATATTTGTGATTTTTGATAATTACTCATTTGAAATATACACTATGGCTTTAACCAGGACACAGAGGTTAGTAAAAAAATGTTCAGCAAAAACTCTAAGCACGAAATCAGGTAGGACAAATCTCCTGCTAAGACTTACTACTGTAGAGAAACTCCAGGCCTATCCCAAGTCCCAGAAACTTTGTTTGGCAACCTGCTTTTTAGCCCCACAGAGGCGAGCAGGCCAGAGGTAAACAAGAACTGTGCACAGGCACCTCAAACGGAACTGGAGCAAATTGTCTAACTTTGAGACGGTCTCTGAGAAATGGCTAAGACAGATTTCCATGCTGCTAGTTTGTGTCTCTCAGACTTGTTATCAAAATTTCTACTACTACTATCACTGCTAATAAATGCCATTAGTACTATAACGTAGGGACTTCTGGTCAAGATGGCCTCATAGGTAAATGTGGTACTCATATCCTCCCACAACCACATCAAAATTACAACTAAGCTACAGAACAACCATCATTCGGAACCACCTGAAATGCAGCTGAACGGAAGTCTTATACTAAGGATTTAAAGAAGCAGCCACATCAAGACTGGTAGGAGGGGCAGAGATTCAGAGCAGGCTGGTCCCACACCCATGTGTGGTAGATTAAAAATTGGGAGCAATATCTCAGCTGTGGAGGTCCCCTCTGAGAAGCGGGGGTAACTGCCCCATACCAGGGTTCCAGAGTCAGGAAAAGAAGCACCCATAATTCCTGGCTGTAAAAACCAGCAGGGATTGTGGCTTGAGTGAGGTGGAGGGCTTCTGGAGTCCCAAGCAGTTCCTCCTAAAGGACCTGAGCATGAACTTACTTGAATTCACTCCCTCTGAGCTCCAGAGCTGGGACAGCAGCTTGAAAGGCACCAGGTATATATGGGGAAGAAGTGAATTGTCTGGCATCAGGGGGAGAGCTGGGTTGGGGTGGGAGTCAGCTTTCTTCCAGACAAAAGTGCTGATAGAGACCATTGTTCCTTTTCTGAGACCCCATCCCACAGAGCCAGCAAGGGGGTGCCATATCAGAGTCTCCTTCAACCTGGCTCACACTGTTTTCCGCTGCTGATTCCCTAAGGCCCCTCCGCATACAACCCACAGGCTAACCCAAGCTGTTTCTAATGGTTTTTCCATACAAATGGTTTGTCTTGGTTCACACTTCAGACTTCCTAAAATCTCTCAAACAAGCAGCATCTGGTCTCAGTGTGCCCTGTACCTCACGATAAGTGGCCCCAGGCCTGGCACTATCAGGAGCCAGCCTTGTTCACCTCCCAGGTGAACCAGCTTGGCCTTGCTTGAGCACCTCCAAGTAGCAGACATATACAGATTGCTTTGTAGCTCATGCCAGCTGGCCCCAGGCAGAACACAGGTGATGGCTAATCTTGGCTTGACCTCCCAGGATGCCCCAGAGCCAGCAAACCCAGTGGACAGCTTCAGATCACACCAAAGCACCACTCAACCACCTTTACAAGCAACACACTCAAGGGGTGGACTGAACAGGCACCAGATTTCTGCTAAAGTCCTGCTCTGTGGGGTGGGCCCCTGCAGAGCTGACCCTCCAGAGTGGTCATTGGGTTGCAGCCGTCCTTACAGAAGATCAGCCTGGGGATAAGTCCCTCCCTTTGACATACCAACAATGCTCAACTACAACAAAAGAGGTGCACACAGCTTACATGTGGGGAGGTGCACCTGGAATGTCTAGCTTGGATGATTGGGGAAGCTGTGCTACTGAACCCTATAGAACACCTGCTACATTAGGCTACTCAACCAAGCCCAGAAGACGTCGCAGCTCTACCTAATACATAGAAACAAACACAGGGAGGCTGCCTAAACGGGGAAACAAAGAAGCATGTCCCAAATAAAAGAGCAGAACAAAACTCCAGAAAAAGAACTAAACAAAATGCCTGGGTGGTGTTGCTCAATGGACTGAGTACCAGCCTGAGTACCAAACCAGTATTACAAAGGATTCTCAGTTAGGGCCCATGCCTGGTCAAGATGGCCTCAAGCTGGCCAGGTTCCCAGTGAGGGGCATATGAGAGGCAACTACACATTGATATTTATCTCCCTCTCTTTCTCCCTCCCTCTCTCTCTAAAAATAAATAAATAAAATCTAAAAAAAGAAGTAAACAAAATGGAGACAAGCCATCTACCAGATGCAAAGTTCAAAACACTGGTTTTAAGAATGCTCAGTGAACTTAGTGAGAACTTCAACAGCATAAAAAAGGACATGGAAACCACAACAAAGAACCAGTCAGAAGTGAAGACTACACTAGCTGAAATGAAGGATAACTTACAGGGAATCAATAGTACAGCAGATGAAGCTCAGAATCAAATCAGTGATCTGGAATATAGGAAGGAAAAAACACCCAATCAGAACAGAAAAAGGAATCTAAAAACATGAGGACAGTGTAAGGAGCCTCTGGGACAACTTCAAGTGTATCAACAGCCACATCATTGGGGTGGCAGAAGGAGAAGAGAGAGAGCAAGAAATTGAAAACCTATTGGAAAAAATAATGACAAAAAATTTCCCTGATCTGGTGAAGGAAATAGATATACAGGAAGTGTGGAAAGTCCCAAATAAGATGAACCCAAAGAGGCTGACACCGAAACACATCACAATTAAAGAGAAAATCTTAAAAGCAGAATGAAAAAAGCAGTTAGTTAATGACAAAGGGACTCCCATAAGATTGTCAGCTGATTTCTCAACAGAAATTTTGCAGGCCTGAAGGGACTGACAAGAAATATTCAAAGTGATGAAAAACAAGGACCTACAACCAAGATTACTCTACCCAGCAAAGCTATCATTTAGAATGAAAGGTCATATAAAGAGCTTCCCAGACAAGAACAAGCTAAAGGAGCCCATCACTACCAAACCAGTATTACATAAAATGCTAAAGGGTCTGCTTTAGAAGAAGAATTTTTAAAAAGATAAAAAATATAAACAATAAAATGACCATAAATACATGTCTATTAACAATTGAATCTAAAAAACAAAGTGAACAAGCAGAACAGAAATAGACTCATAGCTACAGAGAACATTTTGACAGTTGCTAGATGGGAGGGGGGCTTACGGGGGTGGGTGTAAAAGGTGAAGGGATTAAGAAGTACAAATTGGTAGTTACAGAATAGTCATGGGTTGTAAAGTACAGCACAGGGAATATGTCAATCATATTTTAATAACTATGTATGGTGTCAGATGGGTATGAGATTTCTTGGGATGATCACTTAGTAAGTTATATAATGTCTAATCAATGGATTGTACACCTGAGCCTAATATAATATTGTATGTCAACAGTAATTGAAAAATAAAAGTGATTTAAATTAAAAATATAATGCAATGCAATTCAATACATACTGACATACATATAGAGTGGAGCAAAAGTAGGTTTATAGTTGTTCATATAGAAAACAACACAAGAATCAAATCATTATATAAAAGTAACTCTGTTTCATGTACTCGTAACTGAAAACCTACTTTTGCCCCACCCTGTATTATTTACAATTACAAAAAACATGTTCAACATTATTCTAAGCACTTTACATGAATCATGTCAACGAATCCTTACATACATGAACCTATGGTGTATGAGCTATTATCATCCCTATCACACAGATGAGGAAAATGATGCACAGAGAGGTTGGAAAACTTCCCTCTCATTGGAAACCAAGGCAGTCTAACTCCGGTGCCCCGTTTCTCACCAAACAGCACACCTGTTACCTCCCCCATGGTGTGGTCCTGCAAGGTGGTTCTGGGTTTTCTCCTAGGGCTTCCTTGGCCTTCACTTTCATTACTTTTCTGCCACTGGCTGCATTCTAGAGGTCTGCCTCCCTACCCCATGGCTACCCTCCAATGAGGAGTGGGTAAATCACTTGACTACAGTGTTGGAAAGAAGACATGGTTCTGGAAAAGGTAATCCATGTCAATGTCCTTTGAGTAGATTTCCAATAGGAAGGGTGAATTTTCTCTGATCCATCTATATATTTTACCTTGTTGTAATAAAAACATGATTTTGGATGGCTGACTTGGTTAGGTAATGTGGTAGGCAGAATAGTTGCCCCCTGGGTACCCAAGCCTAATTTCTGAACTTGTGAATATGTTACTTCATAAACAATCTACCAGACTGCAAATCTGGCAAAAAGGACTTTGCTGTTGTGATTAAGTTAAAGGTTTTATTTTTTTTAATTTGTATTCTGCAATTTTTTTAAAGATTTTATTTGTTTATTTTAGAGAGAGGGGAAGGGAGGGAGACAGAGAGAGAGAGAGAAACAGCAATGTATGGTTGCCTCTCACATGGCCCTCAGTGGGGACCAGGCCCACAACCCAGGCATGTGCCCTGACGGGGAATTGAACTGGGACCCTCTGGTTCCCAGCCCCTGCTCAATCCACTGAGCTACACCAGCCAGGGCGTGTATTCTGCAATTTATTCATGGCTCTGCGAGTTGGTACATTCTAGTTTTTGGTTTAGTTAACCTCTCTCTGGGTTAAGCCAATTCCATTGTTTATTTTCAAAGGATAAAACAAATTTTTCAGGTCATTCTTTCAGATTTAATAAATTTTTGCCTTCCAGAAAAAAGAGGGATATATAGTTTTATTGTTTTTAATAGTTTTTTTGTACTTTTTTCCATTACCATTTATCCCTGTTATACCCTCTTCCACCTCCTTATTATTACTTTTTTATCCTCATCCAAGGATATTTTTTCATTGCTTTTAGAGGGAGAAAGGGATAGACACATTAATGTGAGAGAGAAATATTGATTGGTTGCCTCCCGTACATGCCCTGGGCTGGGGATCTAACCCATGACCTACATATGTGCCCTGACTGGGACTTGAACCTGCAACCCTTGGTTACCTGAAGATGCTCCAACCAACTGAGCTGCACTTGCCATGGCAAGAGAGGTATATAGTTTTAGAGAGGGTATATAGATAATACCTTTTCAGAAAACTAAAATCAGGGCTAAAAAAATTTTTTTTGACTACATGGAAAATCCTAGAATCTTGGTTCTCCCATATAATTCCTCATCAGAACTATGCAGATGGTAATAAGGAGTACATGAATCTAGGAGCCATAAGAAGTCCTATTATCAGATCCCAAAAGCTACGTACAAAAATGTTTCAGGATCAGATGCTAGAAAAGACTTTAAATGAGTCAAACATCTTGGGTTATTTGGGTGGGTGCAATGGAATCACAAGCCCTTGTGAATGAAAGAGAGAGGCAGGAGGGAGAGTCAGAGTCAGAGAGAGATTTAACAGTGCTGCTCTGCTGGCATTGAAGACGGAGGAAGAAGCCATGAGCCAAGGAATGCTGGCCGTGTCTAGAAGCTGGGAAGGGCAAGGAATTGTATTCTCCCCTAGAACCTCTGGAAGGAAAGCAGCCCTGCCAACACCATGACGTGAGCCTGGTGAGACCCATTTTAGGTAGTGATTGGAGATCAGAAAACAAAATTAGAACTCTGCCAAATGTTTACAAACTCAAGTGTGTTTGACTGATAGAGGAAGTTCTATTTATTTTCCTCTTCTCACATTCTCCCCCAGTATTTGCCCTCAGATTCTGTCTGGCAGGCCAGGGTGATCAGACATCACCTGGGGGATTACTGGGGATGAGGAATTTGATTATATACGGAAGACGATTCCGGCTCACCTTACGGAGTTCTTCTAAAATTGGACAGCATATAAAGGAACATGAAGTCCAAAAGTGAGGCCTACTGGACAAAAAGCGTTCAGCGCTTTTCCTGATAAGGGAGCCTGAGTAGGGTTTGGGGGATGAGAGAGCCTTGGTCAGTGGAGTCATACAGTATGTGGTCATTTGTGACTGGCTTCTTTCACTAAGCTTCTTGCATGTTGCAGCCTGTGCTGAGTAATTCAATTTTATTGCTGAGTAATATTCCATTGAATGGATTCAAAGTTTTACTAGATTAGTGTGGTTTTTTTTTTTTTTTTTTAACGTATTTTTGATCAGCTTTCTTTACTGAAGTTGAGGAACGAGCCTTTTGGGTTTGCTTGCAAAAAGACAACCTGAGACACTTGGGTATGATTATAATGGTAAAAGTTTATACATCCTGTTCCAAGACTTAAAGTGTGTGCTCATTCAACCTTCACAACCAGCCTCTGAGGGGGGTATTATTACTCTCACACATGAGAAAAAAAGACGGACATTTGGACCCAAAGAACTCACCCAAAACTAGGTAAATGGGGCTGTCCTCGAACCAGGACCAGACCCGGGGTTCCCGAGCCCCGCAGAGAACGAGTTAATGAGTGAACGATGCAAGGACACGTAAATGGGCTGCGCGTACTAAAAAACTCGAGACGAAGAGAAAAGGGGGTCCACCCATCCACCATATCCAGGCCACGGAAGGTCTTGGTGAGCGCCTCGGAACCAGTGGCGCGACTCCCGTTTCTGTCGCCGGAGGGGACACGTTTGCGGAGAACTTCCGGGGCGAGGCCCGGCCGGGAACGGAAGAACCCCGGCAGCGCGGCACGGGCGGTTCGGCTGGGCTCCGGGAGCTCGCAGCGTGGGTTTGGAGTCAGGGTCTGCTCCGCGGGCAGCTGGAGGGAGTGTACGCGTCCCGACGGCGGAGGGCGTTCGGCCGCACTGCCGGCCGCTTGGCCATGAACCTGGAGCGGTTGAGGAAGCGCGTCCGGCAGTACCTAGACCAGGTGGGCAGCCTGCCTCGGGGAGCGCGGGCCCCGGGACTCGCGAGGGGACCCCGCCCTGAGCTTGTCCGCAAGGATAACTACGGTCGGGGGTTCGGTGGAGCATGGCCCGGCCCGGCCTGGGCTTCTAAGGTAAAACACCGGAAGGGCAGGATCCAGTCCCCCAGTCCTCTCTGCAGCTGGGAGGACGAGTAACACTGAAACTAAAAGCCACCTAAACGCAGCGTGAGCCTTACAGGTGCTTAAGGTCCCGCTCTGCAGCTGACGTAACTCCTGGGCCCACAGTAGGTGCTCAGCACCGACTGACCGTTAAGGGGAAGTTAAAGAATTATTTTAGGAGGAAAATTGCAGGGTAGCCTTTAAATTTAGCTAGCTAATAAATTTTTGAGAAGTTGTAATTCTCACTTAGCCAAATTTGAGTGAAGAAACAAACTTATCTCAAATCAGTACTTTGAGCTACATCTGTGTTCCCTGCACTGCCCTTCAATGAATAGCAAACAGTGTTTAAGGAAAGAAGGGTCTCCAAAATCAGCAGTATCAGTTTAATCTATGATGCCACTTAACTTTTTTTTTAAGATTTAATTTTATTTTTAGCGAGGGGAAAGGACGGAGAAAGGGAGAGAAACATCCATCTGTTGTCTCCCATACACTCCATCTGGGGATCAGCGGCAAATCACGCGTGTGCCCTGATGGGAATCAAACTTGTGACCCTTCGCTTTGCGGGACCACGCTGAACCAACGCTGGTCGGGGCTGATGTCCCTTAAGTTTTAGTAAAATGTATGCTCTCCCAATAAATTGGAAACCAAGGAGGGGAGAAAAAAGCATGTTGAATGTGAGATGTTCGGAATTGGTTATGAAATGATGCTACCAAAGCGTTTCCAGTACTTTGGTGGGCTGTATTTTGGTTTACCATAAGCCAGTTGAACAAATGCTTCCTGAGCACTTTTTCTTTGGCACTAGGGATGCAGTGAGGAAGGAGACAGACCTGGTTTCTGCCCTTGGGGCAGTTATTGCATTGAGCTGATTTTGTAACCATCTCAAGCATTCCTCCTCCCAGATTGAAGAATGAGTTCCTAGTTTGCATTCAGGAGGACTGAGGCAAAGATTGTAGAAAAATTGAGAACCATTGCTAATGACTAGGTATTGCGGAATAGTCATTTAAATTATCTACTGTTTTTAGATACCTGCAGATACAATTTTTTCTGTTTTTAAATCTTTTTTCCTATCCCCTCACTCCTTTGACAACTGTCAGCTTCTTCTCTGTATCTGTTTTTCTCTTTCTGTTTTTATTCACGTTTTTAGATTCCATTTGTAAGTAAAATCATATGATATTTGCCTGTCTCTGACTTATTTCACTTAGCATCATACTCTCTAGGTCAGGGGTGTCAAACTCATTTCCACTGGGGGCCACATCAGCCTCCCGGTTGCCTTCAAAGGCCGAATGTAATTTTAGGACTGTATAAAAGTAACTACTCCTTAACTAGGGGCAAGGAGCTTGGTGCTGCCGCTGGGTAGAAACAAGGTGCCGGGCTGAATAAAACAAGGTGGAGGGCCGGATTCAGCCCGCAGGCCTTGCGTTTGCCACCTGTGCTCTAGGTCCATAGATATTGTTGCAAATGGCAAGATTTCATTCTTTTTTATTGCTGAGTGATATGTACACCCCCCCCCCATATCTTCTTTGTGCACTCATCTACTAGGTTGCTTCCCTATCTTGGCTATTGTAAGTAATCCTGAAACGATTATGGGGTGCATGTATCTTTTTGAATTAGTGTTTTGGTTTTCTTTGGATAAAGACCCAGAAGTGGAATTGCCAGGTCATATAGTTTTAATTTTTTGAGGAAACGCCATACTGTTTTTCATAGTGACTGCACCAATTTGCAGTCCTGCCAGCAGTGTATGAAGGTTCCCATCTTCTCCACATCCTCACAAACACCTCATGAATATGTGTTTTTATCTTTCTTGAAATAAAAAAGTATAATATGCTGAAATGTTTATTTTCTTCCATCTTCAATATTAAAATAGCTACACAAAAGTTCACCAATTTTGATAAGTTTTTAAAAAATGCATGTTGAGCCCTGGCTGGTGTGGCTTAGTGGATTGAGTGCCAGCCTGCAAACCAAAGGGTCGCTGGTTTGATTCGCAGTCAGGGCACATGCCTGGGTTTCAGGCCAGGGCCCCAGTGGGGGGATTGCGTGACAGGCAACCACACATTGATGTTTCACTCCCTCTCATTCTCCCTCCCTTCCCCTCTCTCTAAAAATAGGTAAATAGAATCTTCTAAAAAATTTATACTGATATGACAGCTGTCATAATACAATCTTAACAAAATTGTTTCTAATGGAGTTAAAGACAGTTAAACACTGCTAGAGCATTCTTACGGAAAAATCCAATAACATTTGTGAATATCTCCTCCCATTCTTTTTGTTTTGTTGGTTTCACTGTGCAAAAACTTTATTTTGGTGTAGTCCTATTTTGTTTATTTTTTTCTTTTGTTGCCCTTGTCCAAGACATATCCAAAAAATTATTGCTAAGAATGATGTCAGAGAGTTTACTATGTTTTCTTTTAGGAATTTTATGGTTTTAGGTCTTACATTTAAGTCTTCAATCCATTTTGAGTTTATTTTTGTATGTAATACAATTTCAGTTTTTTTGTATATATCTGTTCAATTTTCCTAGTACCACTTATTGATGAGACCATTTTTATCCCACTGTATGTCCTTGCCTGCTTTGTCATAGATTAATTGACCATATAAGTGAGTATTTATTTCTGGGTTCTGCATTCTATTTCCATTAATCTGTATCTCTGTTTTTATCCCAGTACCTGCTGATACATTTTGCACTGTATGTTTATTTTTTTAAACTACCTCTTTCAACTATATATGTCAGTGATCTTACAATCGTTTTTTAAAATTGTACCATTGAACTAAAACTCACCAGTCGAGATACAAGGTAAAGATTTGATTGATAGACCGCGTACTACATGTAAAAAAACTATTGTCCTGAGGTGTCAACCTATTATACAGCATTCTAATGACATTACGTATCTGTTTAAAAGTTGAAATAACAGAGCAATCATCACTTTTTTTTTTTTTTTTAATACAGCAACAGTATCAAAGTGCTCTGTTTTGGGCAGATAAAGTAGCTTCCCTCTCTCACGGTAAGTGACAGATTCTAATTCTTTTTCATGATTTCTCTGTCTTTAAGTTTTTTCTATCTCACCTTGACTTCTGACCATTGATGTAATTTTCCCTCCAGAGGAACCGCAGGACATTTATTGGTTGGCTCAGTGTCTTTACCTGACCGCACAGTATCATAGAGCGGCACATGCGCTTCGGTCTCGAAAACTGGACAAAGTAAGTGGCTGTATGAACTTTAAAACTTTTCAAAGTTTTTTTAAAAAATTAGATTAGTATTGTAGGTGTATGTTTTATTTGTGTCAAAATTATTTAAAAGGAATCAAGTTTCCTTTTTTAAAAAAGATTTTTATTTATTTATTTTTTAGAGAGGGGAAGGGAGGGAGAAAGAGAGGGAGAGAACCATCGATGTGTGGTAGCCTTTTGCGTGCCCCCCCTCCCCCCGCCACTGGGGACCTGGCCTGCAACCCCGGCATGTGCTCTAACTGGGAATTGAACCAGCGACCCTTTGGTTCTCAGGCTGGCATTCAGTCAACTGGGCCACAGCAGCCAGGGCTCAAGTTTTCTATTCCTAATCTCAGTCACCTTGTTTTTTTCCTCCACCTCTGGTCACCAAGTTTTGAAAATTTTGTTTTCTAAATAGCTCTGAAATTATGGATAGTCCTTTCTCTCTCATTATCATTCAGACATGGCGTTTAATTTGTCTGTTTTGTTGTTTTTCTCTCTCTTCCTGTCTCTTTTCTCCAGTAGCATCTTTCCCACTTCTCACTTCCTACCTTCCCTGTCTCCAGTTCATCTTGTAAATTATCATAGGGGTGGTCTTGCTAAAACACAGATCTGATTATGTCACTCACAATATTACTCAGTGATCTCCCATTTCCTGCAGGATAAAATCAGACCCCTTAGCATTAATAGACTCCCAGGGTCCTTTATAATTTCTCGCCAGTCTACTATTAACCTCCCACCATCATCAGTACGTGTAAAAATACTCCAGTCATGCTGGCTACTTGTATTTCTTTAGACCTGAGGCAGTTATTCAGACTCAGTTCCTGGAATGCTGACCATCTCTCATTTACTCTCTCCCCTGCAGACGTTTTCTTCTTCAAGTGGCTTTCATAGTTGTGAAAGAAACTGTGCTGTGTTCGCGTCTCCCCTGCTCTAACCTCCTAGAGGGCAGGTCCTTACTCCTTGTTGAGTCCTCGGGGCCTAGTAAAGCAGTAGGTTTATGGTGACTGTGGGCTAGAGAGACGGGATCGTTTTCTCTGCAAGAGTAAAAGGAGAAATTATGAAAATAGCTTTCTTTATTTCATCCTCACAGTTTTCTTTTTAGAGTGAAGATACATGTTATCTTGACCACTATTTTAATAGATTAATTTCTTTCCTAGTTGTATGAATCATGCCGCTACCTTGCAGCTAGATGCCATGTAAGTGTGCTCTCAGTTTCCTTTTTATTTGATAAAAGTTTAATTATATGTGTGTTACATATACTTCACATATGTATGAGAATTCTAACAATGGAGTTTGGCAGATTAATATTTTGTGAGGAAAAATTATTTTTCTAAATATTATTTGCTATAAAATATTGATTCTCCAGTTACATGCTTGAAGAAAATTTTGCATATAATTCTAAATTGTCAAGCAGCATTTTCTTTAGACATTTTAAATTTAAGTAATGAATGGGCATAATATTCATTACCCTCTTAAATCTACAGTATCTGTCTTTATATCTAGTTTCCGAAGTCATGGCTGATGAACAGTATTTCTGTTTTCTACATAGTATGCTGCGAAAGAGCATCAGCAGGCTCTTGATATTCTTGATATGGAGGAGCCAATCAACAAACGATTATTTGAGAAGTACTCAAAGGATGAAAGTGGCTTGAAAGACCCCTCCAATGACTGGGAAATGTCACAGTCCTCAGTAAGTGGTACTGTAATAAGCATGCTTCGGTACCATCAGTAAGAATTACCCACACGGCATAGCAAGCATAAATCATTTTCTTCTACTTGAGTATAACCGTGTTAAAATAGTTTGTTGCCAGCTTACTTAATTTGCCCACCAAAACCCAAAAAGATTCTGAGACATTTCTGAGCTATCAACTGGAAGCAGTAATTATGTTCCCAGATGCTTGAATCTGAATTAGGCTGACTTGAGATCTTCCTTCTCATATTTGTTACCTTAAACTATTCCTTACAGGTGGAATAATTTTTATCCAAACTTTGATTACCTTAGATTGTTTCTGTATAGAGAGTGGCTTGGCATTTCCATTTATGATAGTTTGTATGTTTCAGTTTGTATATTTTTTTATGTGCATGAAATTGCAAACTCCTTGCTGGCAGAGATTATGTGATAATAAGTGACATCTGCAGTCATTACTAATCTGGACTGTTACTCTTTTTTTTCCTTTAACAGCTTTCTCGAGAAATAACCCACATGCCATGCAGTTCATTCACTTACAGTGTGCAGTTGCCTGGCTTTCTGTGTTTGCACAGAGCTGTGCAGCCCTCCCCACAGCCAGCTGTAGGGCCTCGGTGTCACTGCACTTCAGAAAGAGACCTTGGACTGCTTAGCTGTTGCCCATCAATTCTCCCATTTTTCCAGTTATTTTTTATGACATTAAGGAACTTGGTTACTTTTCACCTCAAAAATGTAGGAACACTGTACACTTTTAGGTGTTTTCTTTTTCTCTTACCTTTGTGTTTTGGACTGTGTATGTTCTACGAAGTGTACGTTCATCTTTCTGCTAAGAAATGCATTTATGAGAACTTGGTATTATTATTTTTGGACCTCTTATCCATTCACTTATCTGCTAAGAAATATATAATTCATTTGTAATCTATTGTTATTTATTTTATAAAATTACTTTTTAAAAAAAATAACTCATTGGATACTGCATAGGTCTATAATCTCTCATAAGATCCTCCAGTATTTTTAAATTTTGGTTTTATGAGAAATCTTCTTCATTCCTTTACCAGTTTTAGCTTCTCCCCTCTGGCCCATCATTATGCTCAGTTTTGTGTTTCTCAAGGTTCAGACTCTGGAACATCATCAGATTTCCACTTTCTCTCGCTAACGATTACAGTGAGGTAATAACACCTTACCATGTGCTAGTGCTACAGAGAGTATTACCTCTACACCTCACAGGAAAGGAAACTGAGGCCAAGAGAGGTTATATCACTTGTCCGGGGTCACTAGTACGTGTCGGAGCTGGGATTTGTACGCAAGTCTGCCCAGTTCCAGAAAGGCATGCTCCTAACCACTAGGCTACATCGCTGCCCGCTCCTTTCGTTGAGATCCACCCATCGAATTGCACTGCGGCTGATGCACTGCATTTGTGCTGTTGGTGTCTCTGAGCCATTGCCCTGTTTGAGGCAGAGCCAGTGACGAAGAAAGTAGCAGCGACACGTACACGCAGGGGTTTGGGGAGTGAGGAGGCCTGGCGACCATAGGTTAGAGAAGCTGCATCTACCCTCGTGTTCCATTTATACTGTGCCTGACAGTGGGATGGAAAAGTCTCAGCCTTCAGATTGTATAAAATTTTTGATAAATTAAGTTTAAAAGTGTTGACTCGGTGTGTGACTCATCATATTTTTCCAACAGATAAAGAGTTCTATTTGTCTTCTACGCGGGAAGATCTATGATGCTCTGGATAACCGAACCCTGGCGACCTATAGCTATAAAGAAGCCTTGAAGCTCGACGTCTACTGTTTCGAAGCGTTTGATCTTCTGACGTCACACCACATGCTGACAGCCCAAGAAGGTTTGGAAACTCAGGTGTTTTTATATTTAGCACAATTGAGATTCTTTTTTTATTTCTGTTTTTTTCTCTGAAATCTGTAGAATCAAGAACCAGCTCTGTACAGATTTAGATTTAATAGACCTGTTAATTTATTAATACCTTCAAATAGGAGGCGCATTACAGAATATAATGCTGTGCAGTGCCTGTTGCAGTCAGAGTCTTTAGGGATTGTGAGGTGACGGGGCCATGTTTTTGAGAAGTGATTTGAGGTCGTGTAAACCAGGATCTGAATATCTGATGATGTGGTTCTCAACCTGACTGCATGTTAAATCCCCAAGGAGCTTTAAAAACGTCAGTGTGCAGGTCCCAACTCCAGACCAGTTGAATCAGGTCTCTGGTGCAGAGACTCTGGCATGGTTTAAAGCCCCCAGATGATCCTAAGCTACAAAAAACAGCTGAGAACCACGGACCTAGGGCGTCAGCAGCAATCTGAGATGGATAAACAAGAGAAACAGAATATGGAGATGTTACTTTAATGGGATTCAAACATATTTTAGCCTAGTGCAGTCATTCTCAGGGTGATTTTGCCTCCCAGGAGACATTGAGCAGTATCTGTAGACATTTGATTGACGTAACTGGGGAGAGGGTGGGAGGGTTGGAGGTTGCTATTGATTGCTGGTAGGTAGAGGCCAGAGATCCTGCTCAATACCTGTGGGGCGTAGGATAGCCAACAGAGCAGAGAATTATGCACACAGAGTACTGAGGTCGGGAAGCTGGCTTGGTGGGCTGTCAGTCTGGTGGGTCATCAGTCAGAGTCACCTGGGAGGCTTCGTGGCAGGGCCCTCCAGGGAGTTCTCATGGCCAGGGCCTGGAACCGCTGTCTTCGCTTTCTCTGGTACATTGTGATCTCGTCATTTTCTCCTTTGGGTTTGATTTACTTAGACCAAGAACTATAGAAGAATATTTTTCATTGCTAACTTTTTCCTCCATCAGTATTATGAGGACATTCTTTTTTTTCTCAACGTTTTTAAGAAAAAGAACTTCTTGAATCGCTACCTCTTAGCAAGCTCTGTACTGAAGAACAAGAATTGCTACGTTTCCTATTTGAGAACAAATTAAAAAAGGTAAGTAAAACGCAGTATTTGGATTATGTAAGTATCTTATTTCACTCAATTTGGCTTCTATTCTTTTACTAGTTAGATTTTTAGAAATTTTATTAATTTAGCACTTCAGCAAGAATAGATCTATATTGTTTAAAATATATGATAAAGCCCTGGCTGGTGTAGCTCAGGTGGTTGGAGCACTGTCTCAACATGCCAAAGCTGCTGGTTTTATCCCCAGTCAGGGGACATAGAAGAAGCAACTGGTGAATGCATAAAATGAGTGGAGCAACAAATCGATGTTTCTCTCTCTGTCTTCTCCCCTCTTCTCTCTAAAATCAACAAATACAAATTTAGAAAAGAAAAAATATATATGATTCCTTAAAAAGCTTCCAAGAACATCTGTCTTCCTCCCAGGGACTACTTATACTAAAATACTGAACTATGTGATGAATTGAATGATGTTGCATGAAAATGAGGGTCTTCGTCTTCTGTGTCCTGAACGTCTGCTTTGTAAAATACGTCCTACTGTGGAATTCTGTGATAAAATTGAGAGGAGAATTCAGTTCATTGGGAGGAATACTGATGAGTCTTGAAGTTAAAAATGTTTCCAGAGGCTAATACATGTCCTTATGTAAATCCTTTGAACACGTGGGTCAAGTGGAGTCTGTCTTTTGATTGGGTGTAGCTCATTGAGCTTATGTTTAATTTCCTCTATTTCAGTATAATAAACCAAGCGAAACGGTCATCCCCGAGTCTGTAGATGGTTTACAAGAGAATCTGGATGTGGTCGTATCTTTAGCTGAAAGACATTACTATAACTGTGATTTTAAAATGTGCTATAAGCTTACTTCTGTGTAAGTATATCTACTCATTTTAATGTAGGAACATAAGAGTTCAGTCCATTTTACCTAAGAAATGCAAGGGACTTGCTTTGTGAGTAATCTTGAACTGATTGATGATGATTTAAGTTGCCTTTACCACTTTGCAGAGTACCAAAAGGGGTGCTGTTTTAAAAGAGCATTTAGACACAGGTTTATACACATTTGTAGGGTTATTCCATTAACTTGGGAGTATACATGTCTGGTTTCAGTCTTTGATAATTTGCAAGTTTGAAAATACCATTATGGCACATAGCTTTATAAAACCTTCTTTGTTAGAGACTAACAAAATCCTGTAGAGAATGATGCGTAGTCACTGACTAGCCAGGCCGTCTTGCCCCACACCAGATTTCCAGCATACATAGCTCAAACTTGCCCTTTACCTGAATTACATATACTATTTTTAATGGGTCTTTAGGGTTGCTTAAATCCTTGAACTGAAAAACTTTAATTGATAAATACTTGTGATCTGTTTTGTATTTCACATTGTTTTGATCCTTCTCAAGAATTGGACTAATTTTATGTTACCGTTCTATTGACTTAAAGTAAATGAATGAGATTTTTTAAATTTATTTTTTATTGTATTTTTTCCATTACCGTTTATCCCCCATATACCCTCCTACCCCCACAGTGTTTATTTTTATTCCTTCTAAATAAACCAGAATTTTCATTTTATTTATAACCTAATCATGGCCTTGACTGAACCAGCCCGAAGACAATGGTGTTAAGAGAGTAGAACAAGCATTGTAACCGACAGTGTTGTGCAAGTGCTATAGTGACTGCGTAAGCATAGCGCACTGTAGTGAGCGCCGTGCGCGCTGACTCTGGGGTAGTAATGTGCTGCTTTAACTTCCAGAGTCATGGAGAAAGACCCTTTCCACGCAAACTGCTTACCTGTACATATAGGGACGCTTGTGGAGCTGAATAAAGCAAATGGTAAGAATTTTTCTGTCAACTCTTGAAATCTTGTCTCACGAGTCCTGGATAATAGAGATTGTAGGTAACAGATAATGAGGCTCTACTATAAAAGTAACAACTGGGAGAGGAAATGCGTGTCAAAGTGACCAGTGGTCTGTTCCGTTACCTCAACAGCACACTGTATTTCTCCATCACTGCTTCCTTGTCTCAGGTGTAATTTGTGGTCTAAGAGTTGGAGGGCAGTTTTGCCTTTTTTTTCTTTCTGTAAAATCCTTAAGCAAGCCAATAGGACAAGAGTCAGTAACTTTAGAAATTGGAATGGGGAATATTTTTTTGCTCATGTTTTCTATATTGTAACATTTTAGAAACATTTAGTTGTGTTTGGACTGTATTTGCCCTTAAGTCTTTTAAACTGTTTAGTGAGTTCTGTCAAATGGAAGAAAAGCCTGCCACTACCCCAGCTGCAAATCTCTGCTGGCCCAAGTGTGGCCTGGGACCCAGTGCGTCACCTCTCCAGGCAGCTGGTTGGAGATGCAGGCTCCCCAGCCGCCCTGGTCTAGTGACCTCAAGCCTGCACGTGGGAACCATCCTCGTCACACGGCCAGGACTCTCACATTACTTCAGAGGAAATTGTCTGGCTAGTTTGATAAACTTGAGAATGTGGTGAACCAAGTTGGTCGTGGGTGGTTACGATGGTCCATGTGGGCCCCTGGAGTAAGAGACAGGAGTTTTTAAGGGAGATGAGGTGCTTTGAAATAATCTCCTAAGGACCGCGACGTGCTTTATCTCCAGTCACTCAGCAAATGCTCAGGGCCCACTTACAGGATGGGCTCTGGTAAGCAACTGGTTCAGGGGACTTGAATAATACAGAGTATCCGCCCCCTGGAGTTTCTGTATTTCATTAGGTAAGTGAATTTTGTATCTAGAAAGTAAGAAAAGAATGCAGTCATTTCTGTGAGAATACAATTGATATGATTGTGAAGAGTTATAACTGGGGAAAAGTGATATCTTAAAATTCATTTGATGTAAATAATTTTATTCTTTTTTCCCTAATGTAGAACTTTTCTATCTTTCTCATAAATTGGTGGATTTATATCCTAGCAACCCTGTAAGTAAATATAAACCATTTTTTTCTTACTTGAACTTAAAGAAAATGCTTAACTAGTATTTAGACAGTAGCTTATATTTAAGATTAAGCAAATATGTTTTATTTTAGGGTGTTGGAGCAGAATCTCCTAGTGCTTATGATAATTAGAAGCAGCATTAACTTTCTCAGTTCACGAAGGTATTTTTTAGTGTACTGAAACATAACTTAAAAATCTTCATCTTTTTCTGATTATAGAAATTATATGTGCTTATTATTAAAAATATTTAACATACAGAAAAATAAAATATTGAAAGTCAAAGCTGCATTCCCACCTCTCATAAGTAATGCTAATACTTCTTGGTAGCTTTCTCACATTGCATATATAAGGTAATTTTTTGGATTGTGCACTGATTCTTCCAAACTGTCATGGATTAGAACTAAGACCTAGAAATTGAAAATGGAATCAGGAACTGTGTCCTTATAAAGGACAAAAGTCAGGGGTCAGGGTCTGAGTCTTAGGTGAGAATCTGCACCCTAGACCAGTGTGAAAATAATTATAAAAAGGTGAAACTAGTGCAAGAGACGTCAGCTAGTGACATAGAACCTGGTAGAATCAGGGTTGGGCCAGGGAAAACTCACAGTGCAGGTGGGAGGCCAGGACTTGGGCTGGGTTTGAAGTAGGATGTGTTCAGGAGCCTCGTCTTGCATTCAGTGCTGTAGGGAAGTGATCGAAGGCATCTCGAGGAAATGGCTGTGGAGATTTGGTTCTCTTTTCATCTAGGACCCTTACTAGACAGCCTGTCTCAGAGAAATGTTTAACTTGAACTAGAATGTAGGATGGAACACCTAGTCTATCCTCTAACCTAATTTGTTAGGTATTTTTAACTCAAAGTTTGGACCTTTGGTTATGGTAAATTTTGAACTTTGTAGGTGTCCTGGTTTGCAGTGGGATGCTATTATCTCATGGTTGGTCATAAGAATGAACATGCCAGAAGGTATCTCAGGTACGAATGTATTGTCTTCCTCACTCTCTAGTGAGCCGGTAGGAAGAGATTTCTTGCTCGTCTGCTTTAATGTAATAAATAGTAAGTTTTTAAAAAGAAGTGTAAAAGAACAAATGTGTTATTCGGCAGATTCAGTTCAGTTACATCAGTTACTCAGCTTGCTCTTTATAAGATGTCATGAGGGGGAGAAAAGTAATCAGTGGTGTGGACCTTGTTCTCAGGGAAGTTATATTTAAGTTTTTATTTATAAATGAGAAATATGAAATAATAGAGAACAATATAAAGTAGTTTGAAAGGTTCTGTCTTTTATTTACAGAGATGCTGTTAACCGTTTACTTTTAGGACTTTTTTGTTAAGAATACTTACATGAGATATCGGTCACTGAATGTGACTGTAAAACAATTCTTGGCACAGTGAACTGACTTATACAAGGACCTGCTGTGGTTTCAGTTTAAGGAATTCATTGCATCCTTATCGAGCTGTTTAACCAGTATTTTTCAAGTATACAAGTACAGGAAAATGTATGTGAAAAATTAATTACTAAAGATTTAAAATGATACTTATGATTTACTCCATGTGAACAGAATAGAACATGGATCTAAGGGGAAGTGCATAAACTTTGAACACAGACTTGAATTCTAATCCAGGTTCTGCTGCTTGCTTTTACTAGCCATAATCCCTTGGGAAACTGAGTTTCTCTATACTTTTTTCTAAAAATGGGAATTACGTAATACTTGTATCCCGGGATTATTAGGAAAATTGGTAAGATGGCACAAAGGGATCCTGTACTGGGAAGAAGATAGGGAGAGTCTCTGGTTAGTTGTGTTAAGCATTTCACAAAACCTCGCTGGTGCTTTTTCCCGGAGTGGGAAGGCGGTGTGTGCTGGCATTGTCTCTGAGCCGTGCTGCTCTGAGTTAGTGTGCCGGTCCACTGACGGGCTGCATGTGGGACAGGGGACGTTCAGGTGCGAGAAAAATCAGCAAGTAAAATTCTAGGAAGTCGGAATCTCACCCTTTACATTTTCCGTGTTTGGTGGTGTTTGCTTTATTTCCTGTTGTGGGTCACCAGGGGGACCAGTGGCAGTCTCCTGCCACCTTTTGTCAGGTGTCAGTCTTTCCAGTCTCGGTATACTTATCTATAAAATATGGATAGTAAGGATTAGATGATGCATGCCAGGCATCTAACATGGTGCCTGGTACAAAACAGGCTCTAAATGCTTACTGCTCCCACCATTTACCTGCTCAGTTGTGAAATGAAGCTCCTGGATTAAGTCAAATTTGTTAATTCTGTGTAGGATGCTAATGGGTTCAACTATGGTACCTAAAATTTCTTAACCTTTTGCTTGTACCATTAAATACTCTTTTTATTTCAGATGAATTAACACAAATGTTACATTAGTGTTTAATATATTGACATCTCGTTTATTTAATTTTAATGTGTTTTAACACTTTAAGATGACATGTATTAATTGAATGGAATGTCTCCTTTCAGTAAAGCTACAACGCTTGAGAAGACCTACGGGCCTGCGTGGATCGCCTACGGGCACTCGTTCGCGGTGGAGAGTGAGCACGACCAAGCCATGGCCGCGTACTTCACAGCGGCACAGCTGATGAAGGGGTAGGCGGAGCACACGGGTTCAGCTCTGTCGGGGGGGGGTTGTGACTAACAAAGGGAAATTTCTATTATTACTATCACTGTCATTTGGTTGGTAAACTAAAGAAAAATGCCTTGTATCTTGTTACTAGCTTATGGTTATAAATAACTAGGGAAGTTTAGGGAGAAAGAAGCCGGTGTAGTGATCTTTGCCTAGCAGTTTATCTTGCCAACACGAAAGGGAGCTAGGAAATTAGGCTAAGAGAACAAGTGAGGAAGGAGCTGTCTTTCACATGCTCACCTAAGAGTGAAAGTAATTCATAAGTAAAATTATTTATATGTTGTTTATGTCCAAAGGTATTTGATATGGTAGAACAGGACTATATTTGTCAGTGTTCTAGATTGTTAAAAATACTAAGTATATTTTATTTTGAGGGCTTCTTTTGTTAATAGTTGTGAAATTACATCACAACTTTACATGAGATTAGAACCACTAAATAAGTATGTTACTTTGGGGAGTAGAGTGTTGCCATCATTTCTGCTAACTCTTTTTATCATTATAAAATGTCCTCCAGTTACAGATTTTGTTTTAAGTCTGTTGTGATGTTAGTGTGGTCACATCAGCTCTCCTTTGGCACTGGTTTTTCGTATTTTTACTTTTTTTTTTTTTTAAGATTTTATTTATTTATTTTAGAGAGAGGGGAAGGGAGGGAGACAGAGAGAGAAACAGCAATGTATGGTTGCCTCTCACATGGCCCCCACTGGGGACTTGGCCCGCAACCCGGGCATGTGCCCTGATGGGGAATCGAACCAGGACCCTCTGGTTCCCAGCCCGCGCTCAATCCACTGAGCTACACCAGCCAGGGCCGTATTCTTACTTTTACCTTGTGCCTTTGAATCTGAAGTGTGTCTCTTGTAAGTAACATATATTTGGATTGTGCTTTTATGATCTTTTGTGCCAATTTCTTGTCTTTCTATGGAGTTTATCCATTTATGATGATAAATTACTTATAAGATTGTTCCGTTTGTCATTAGTGTCAAGGAAGGGTAGTGTCCTTCCTTGTCTCTTACTTGGTTTTAAAGTCTGTTTTGTCAAAGGTAAGTATTGCTACCAGCTTTTCTTCCCCCTTTCCATTTTCTTGAAGTATCTCTTTCCATCTCTTTAGTTTTAGTCTGTGTGTCCCTTTTGATCTGAGGTGTCTCTTGGAGGCAGCATATATCTGGGTCTTTTTTCTTATCCATTCAGCTACCCGATGTCTCATGGTTGAAGCTTTTAAGTTATTTATATTTAAGGTGATTATTGATAGATACCTATGTAGTCCCATTTTATTGTTAGACTGTTTTCCTCTGTGTGGGGGGGCGGTTTGTTTCCTTTCTCCTTTTCATCTTCTTAAAACAAGCCTTTAACATTTGTTTCCGTAACGATTTGGCTGGAGCTCCACAGGGTGGGGCAGAGTAATTCCTGTGGGCGGAGCTATTGCTTCCCCTCAGGCTGATGCCACTCCTAGAGGAGCGCTCTGCCTGAGACACTGGCTTCTGCCGTGTGGGGAATGAGTCAGCCCAGGGATCCCGGCTGCTGTTCCTTCAGTTCTCTCCCCAGAGCCACCAACCCAGCCTCTCCTCAAGCGTCTCTAGTCCATTCTGCCCTCTCTCTGCTGGAGCCCAGGGTAAGTGGCTGCAAAGGAAATTTCGTTTGCAAAATTGTGTTGGCCCTTTGAGAGGTTCTCTGAGTCTCCAGCCATCTCTCCCTGGCCGACACAAACACTGCTGCTTTTCACAGATGAGTGTTATCTGGGTTCCTTTCTGGCTCTGGTGCTGTAGGCTGGGGAGGCCAGCTTGGGGTTTACACCCCACACTTCTCAGGGGAGCCCTGAAATACATCCCTCTGGGAATTCAGCTGCTGCCCGTTGGAGCCCAGGCAGTCTTCTTGTGCCTCCTCCCCACTCCCCGCCTGTCTCCTTGTGGCGATGTGATCTCTTCCGTCCGTCCTTGGTTATGAGGCTTCTTCTCTCCAGCTACTGTTTAGTTGGTTATTCAGGACGATTCTTCTTTAATTTACTTGCAATTCCAGTTTGGTTCTAGGAGGAGGCTAGTGTAGCTTTCACTTATTCCTCTGCCATCTTAAAATGTGGGGCTGCTGATTTTTCAGGCCAGTGTGGAGCTGGGAAATGGGAGATGGGAACGGGATAAGTTAAAACATCGTTAAATCTTCTTGCTGGGACTCCGCTGTTTTTCTAGAATAAACACTCCTCTCGTTGTTAGTCTTTGGTTAACTTCTGACGTTCTGAAAAAGTTTATTTTGATAATTTTTGGCAATGTTCTTACTGCTTTTATGGAAGAGTGGATTTTACTCTGCCATTTCAGAGATTCCTCCAGGGAAATACTTTTAGAACAATTCTTCATGGCTGGGTAGCTCCGCTGGTTGGAGGGTTGTCCAGTACGCCAAGGCTGTGGGTTCAGTCCTCGGTCAGGGCACACAAGAGTCAGCCAGTGGCCCTGGCCGGCGTGGCTCAGTGGATTGGTTGTTGTCCTGGAAACCGAAAGGTTGCCAGTTTGATTCCTGGCCAGGTTTCTGGTTGGTGGCATGTGAGGGGCAGTGGATTGGTGTTTCTCTCACATGTTGATGTTTCTCTTCCTCTCTTTCTCCCGCCCTTCTCCTCTCTCTAAAAATAAATCAATAAAGTCTTCAAAACAAAATAAAATAAAATATCCCCTCTGTCCTTTAGAAAAAGAAAGGTCAACCAGTGAACGCATGGGTGGGTGGAACAACAAATCAATGTTTCTCTCTCCCTCCCTCTCAAATCAGTAAATAAACATTAAAAAACAAAAGCTTTTCGTGACCTCTCTGTAGAACACAGAATCTTGAGTCATGATTCTAGATTAGAACCAAAGCACATACCAGCCAGTCAGTATTTATTGACATTCTTAGATCCATCTTTAGAGAAAAATTATCTTGTGATTGCTTTCATGTTATCAGGTCTGACACACTACATACTCTGTGCCTAAAACTGCCTCAGGGGATATGAAAATGGAATAGAAATGGCATAATTCGGAACTCTTTGGTGTGGAACTGATGTCATGGGAATCCACACAGGGAAGAGCCACTTCAGTTAGAAAGTCACAAGCAGCTTGATAAAGGAAAGTGGAACTTCAAGCAGCCATGAAGGGTACACGGTACCGAATCCATAAGGAGAATGAGGAGCAGAGTCTAGGCCGGGGCTGTGCCATCAGCATAGCGGAGGAGAGCAGGCAGCATGCTTTTCTGCTTTACAGGACTCTGGGATTTTACTGCAGAATAATGAAAAACGAAGGGTAGTTTTCTGCTAGGTTCTACAAGCGGAAGCTGATTGGTCTAAAAGCTCATTTGACATTCATTAAATATAAGGATATAAAGTTTTAGAAAGAAAACTAAATGCTCTGTTTTTTTGGCTATGTTTAATTTGCAGATTGGATTTAATGTCAAAAATTTCTACTGAATTATAAAGATTTTTGTATTGAATATGTGAAATTTTTGAATATTTTTAGGTGTCATTTGCCAATGCTGTATATTGGATTAGAATATGGATTGACCAATAACTCAAAATTGGCTGAAAGATTCTTTGGCCAAGCTCTGAGCATTGCCCCAGAAGATCCTTTTGTTATGCATGAAGTTGGCGTGGTTGCATTTCAGAATGGAGAGTAAGTACTGAAAGATCAAAGCCCTTCAGTTTCCTTTTTATAAATAGAAGAAACTTCAATTACTAGAGTTTTAACTGATCAGAATGACTCCTCAGTAGATTTTTATTTTTAAATGTGTACTCTTTTAGGAGGAAGAGATGGACAGTTAAAAAAAATAGAAAGGATTATCTCGGCTTTATTTAAAAATGCTCAGCCTTGGGATTTGGTCCCCTTTACGGTGGGCTGTCACAGCTCCAGAGTTCCAAGGTGACAGTTGTTGCTAACCCTGTCAAGTCACTGACCCTCGCAGGACGGCCCCGGGCACTGCAGAATCCTCAGTCACCTGTCTCCTTGTTGATTAGGAGTTGGATTCATGCATTTGAGAAAGATTTTCCACAGTTTTAAAATGAAAATGTTGTCCCTTTAGTTACCAGTTAATCCCAAAATTAAACTAATTAGAATGGCCTAATCTGAATTTCTTGGTCAACTGAGGTATTACTGTAGTCTTGGATATTTGTAGAATAAGTAATTCATTGTCATACTCAAAAACAAAAATATTTATAGCCCTTTGTGCTAAATTGTACACGAATTTAATACAGTAAGTTAGTACTACTGTAGTGGTTTGTTGTGGCATGTGTCTGTAGTCAAAAAACTGGATTATCTAGTATTTATAAAAGAAAGTTTGGAGCTTTTAAAATAACGTGTAGTAATAATTTGATACACAGTCAAGTTATTTTAAACCCCAAAATCAATCAAGGTGCTTTCCCATGTGCAGACATGCGCACGTGTCCCAGCTCAGGTCAAACAGATGATATTCTGGCCTTTTATTTCCACTCTTCTACTGTAAACATGTTCTTTTCTACATTCTATTTTGTGCCACATTTTTGTGCTTTTTATTGATGATTTCAGTGTTGAAAAGGGTCCCCAAGTGCAGAGCTGAAATGCTGTCTAGTGTTCCTAAGTACAAGAAGGCTGTGTTTAGCCTTGGGGAAAATAAATACGTTTGTTGGATAAACTTTGTTAAGGCATGAGTCCGAGTGCCTTGAGTTCAGTGTTCATGCATCGACAGTATATATCAAATTAGGCATCACTAAACCCAAGTTCAGATAAAACAGATTGAAGGTTGAATAATTGGTGGAGAAAATGTGAGCCGGGGTCTGTAGGAACTGAGCACTGTATTTCCCCTGGGAGCGAGGCTCAGGGCGCACTGAAGCAGTGCGCGGTGACTGTGGAACGCAGTGACTGAGCCTGATCAGAATTGGCTGTGTCTCCCAGCATCTTCAGCTCCTGTGGCGTTAATGCTGAAAACTAACCCTTTATCATCCGACTTCAAGTCGAATTGTAATACACTATTTACAGAGGTTTACCTCACTTCACTTTCATATTACTGGGAAGAGATATTCAGATTTTTCTTCACATGTTTATAGTTGCTAACTTGATTAACCTGCAATCTTTTTTCCTTCTATTTTAGATGGAAAACAGCAGAAAAATGGTTTCTCGATGCTTTGGAAAAAATTAAAGCAATTGGGAATGAGGTATTTTATGTAATATCTGTAAATACACACACACACTCCTAAGTATGTTTACTGTTGAATGAGGAAAATAATACAGACAGTCTGTCTTGCCTAGAAAATAGTAACCCAATATTTATCGTAACAATTGTCAGGCACTTAACTGTTTCACTACATGGTACAAAATGAGTTTGTTTAGTTTGTTTCTAATTGAAAGGAGAGCAGATGTTGGCTGTTTGCTTCTTAAGAGGCTATAGTTTTGATATTGGGAGTCATTGGAATGTATTTGATGACTGTTTGATCCGGGGAAGGAGTGATGGTTAGTGGAACCTGGTGGGTACTGTAGCATGTAACATAACTCGTCCTTCTTTAGCACCCCACACAGCCTCCTCCTTGGTTAATGGGCAGATGTGGCAGCTGATACCCCTTGTGCTGAAATAGGGCTAGGTGTCATTCAAATTCGGAACTATTATTGTTTTTTTTTTTTACTTTGTACTTAGTAAATATTTCAACTATACAGTGTCTGAAACATTTGTTAGGTTTTATCATATGAAAGATGTACCCTGTGAATTTGTACTCATGAATTAAATTTTTAGCTAGCTTGTGTGTATACAAACTATGTTATTTTAAAATAATAAGTAACAGATATTATAACCTTCGGTAGGTAAGGGGTTTTCATGTTGCTACTCTTCTGGTTCCTAGTTCTTTTTATTTATACCTATTTGGGTTTATTCTGTTGTGACTGTCACTTACCAGTTACGTTCTGTCTCTGTCCGGGCATACTCGCCCACGGCCCACCTTTTCTTTGGCAGTAGTTCCTCTTTACTGAGAAGGACACAGCTCCATTGGGCTCCCTGCTGGTGGCATTTCGCCTGTCCCCACAGACACAGCTTTGCTTATTTTGGTCTCTCCATATTTGTCGTGTGAAGTTAAAAACACTGTTTCTGTGTGTTTGTGCATGTGTGTATATACACAGGTTCTTTCACAGCTCAGTCTTGGATGGTCTGGATAACACGTGTGTCTTTGTTAATATAGGGTTGCCTCTTAGCACCTTGCCAGTTTACCTTAGGACCTTGCTCCTTAAACGGGACCAGCCGCATCAGCATTACCTGGGAGCTCTTTAGAAGTGCAGAATCTCAGACCCACTGAATCAGTATCTGCAGTTTTAGCAAGATCCCCAGGTGATTCTCATGCACAGAAAAGTTTGAGATGCACAGTCATAAATGGCACTTAAAATTGAAACTATTCTTTGATGATCAGAAGGTGCTTTGGGAGCCTTAGAGAAATTTAAAGTAATAATTTTAAGTATAAAAGCACAATACTATTAAACTGCCAGAATATCCATTAAAAAGACATGAATAGGGGGAAATACTGTTGGACTTTGGTTATCAACTGCAGAAAATGTCAAAGTAACCATAGGAAAGCAGTCATGCCTAAAATCGTAAAGTGTTTTCATTCACCTGGGCTGTGCCTCCCAGAGCCAGGCTCGGAGAGTTAGACAGCGTGGCTCAGGTCTGTTTTTTCACTTAGTTAAGAATTATTGAATGCATGTCGACTGTGTCCTGAGCTCTGAGCTAGGCATTGGGAGGCAGCAGGGGATTAGTTTGATATTTCCTGCCCTCAAATCTATTGAGGAATGCCGATAAGTAAATTGGCAATAATACAGTTACAAGAAGGGCTGTGACTGAAGAAGAAAGGAACCCACACAGAGAGGCCTTAACCCAGACTTGAGAGAGGTTCGGGAAAGCCTGGATGCGATATCATACGCCTCAGTCCTAAAGGATGACTCATGTTAACCAGGCAGATGTGAGGGAAAGGATATTTTAGCTCTAGGGAATGGTGTGTGCGAACTTGGAGCTAATTCAGTACGGCTTGGGTTTCAAGTTCACAGAGCATGTCAAGAAACGGGACAGGAGCTTTTAAGGGCCTTGAAGGTGATGTTAAAGCCTGCACCTTACCCCGAGGGAGTGGCGACAAAAGGTTTAAGAAAGTCAGCATGGTCAGGCTTGTCTGATCAGGGCCCAGAAGAGACTGTTAATGGACGGTTGTAATTTCACTAAGGAAGCTGATAAACAGGCCTCGGTGATCCCGGAGGTGTCAGGGATGACATGGGTGCCGGGTACTGATGGCAGAGAACTCAAGTGGAGGTGAGGTTGGGGGGCTGGGGTGGCAGGAGAGAGAAGATAAGAGTTTAGCTTGGGACATGTTGAATTTGAAGTGCTCGTGAGATTTCTAAGCAGAGATGTTTAGTAGGTAGAATGACAGCTCTGGGCCAGAGATACAGAAGTTGAACTTCAACATAGACGAACTCTTTGGTAAAATTGTGCTGATAAAATAATGTCCTCAGGAAGTCTCAGTAGTAGTAAACAAGGATGGAAAAGCCAACGACTCCTGCCTAGTGCCGTGCAAGCACCGGGAGAGCAGCGTGCACAGGTGTGGGCAGCAATGCAGGGCACACAGGCCGAGCTGGAGCGACGCTGAGACCGCGGGTGTGGTGTTGCTGTGTTTCAGGTCACTGTGGACAAGTGGGAACCGTTGTTGAACAACTTGGGGCATGTTTGCAGAAAACTGAAGTAAGTGAAATCGAGCATTTTCAGAAACACTCTTTGTAACTGAAAGTTTACTTAATTTTGTGTATTCTTTTCCAAATTTTTACTTATGAGATCCTCCATCTCTCTTATACTTGGCCGCTCAGATAGAACAGTCATCAAAGTAGTTTTTATTATCTCTGTTGGTTTGATTTTTTAGTAATGTATTGAGAATTATAGTAACTTTTTTTACATTAAAAAATTTTAGTGTTCCAAATTAATTTAGAATTAGGACAGTAGGATCTAATTAAAACCGTATCTATATTCTAACTCACTGTTTTCCTCTTGATAACACTTTTCTGGTGTGAGAGACAGATGGTAGTTGAAGGATAGATTCTTTAGTTAAGTGAGTTTGGTAAACTTTGGGTTACTCAAAATTTAACGGGTTTTTCTATTTCAAGATTCCCTGGAGTCTTTACTATGCATATGGGCTACAGCATATCCCAAACTTTATTGAGCACAAAACCTTTTTCTCAAAAGATTTTATAAGGAAAGTAATCCAGAGAACTTTGGAAAATGCTGTTCCAAGTAACTCCCTTAAGCAAAACTCTTCAGCTGTTTTTCACCACCCCTGCTGTGGGAGGTTTGACTTCATAGGGAGAGGCCTTGCCACGTGACAGGGCAGAGGTCCAAGAGTCAAGTATTAGGTTCTGGTTCCAGCCTCCTGGTAAGCATCCAGAGGAATGCAGCTGATCCCCCTGCAGGAGTGCCCTCAGCTGACTGGGCAAGCAAGGCGGGGAAGTACACACCAAGGAGGTGTAAGATATGTCAGGGTACGCAGAAGTGGTTATGAAGTACCATTACCGGTCTAGATGTCATTCTGATACAGGAAAGTGTTTATGTTTTCAACGCTTGTCTTAGACGTAGGAATTTAGTGCTTTTACTGTGCCCACTAATTGTTCCTTCTCTCTCCCCATTCTCTCCCCCTCCCCTGACTCCCTCTCTCTTCTCTCACAGAAAGTATGCCGAGGCATTGGATTATCACCGTCAGGCACTGGTGTTAATTCCACAAAACGCTTCCACCTATTCTGCCATAGGGTATATCCATAGTCTGATGGGCAACTTTGAAAATGCTGTGGACTACTTCCATACAGTATGTCTTTCGTTTGTGCCTAACTTTAATCTGGTTGACATTTATCACTTTAAGATCTTTTTTAGGCAGTGTTTTGTTGCTTTACAATTTTAAAATTCATTAGGCAACCTTGCATTCTATTGTTTCCTTGGCAGAGGAAAGCATTGGCATGCTGTGCAATAGTCATCGAATCAGAAACACGTGAGCCCCACCCCGTGTGTGCAGTCAGACATGGTGGTGCCGGGCGACGCTGGTCAGCCCCGCCGGAGTTGGGCCTTAGTCCAGGCAGGGGATGCAGAAATTTGTGTTGCACAGGGAGGGCCTCCTGGGAACTCTAGTCCTTTTATTCATGACTTAAAATTAACTCCCTTAGATCCCTTTCATAGGTGAATGAAACAGTCTGCATTTATTACAAGGAAAGAATCTCTCCTTAATCCCTATGCTGCGTTTCATCAAGTGTAAGACACCATTCATAAGCATGATGACCACAAAAAACAAGCAAACAAAAACCACTGCCACTTAAATTTTAACATAATTCATTTTTATCACTTAGTTTTGGGGTTTTTGTCCTTAGTGAACATACTCCGTTGGAAATACTAGGATATAGATTTTTATCAGCAATCACTCTAGTGCCTACATAAAAATATGTAAGTGAAATAAATAGTTAAGATATTCAGTTCTTCACGTTCAGAATTTGGTTCTCCTAAATCATTTTTGTACCAGGGGGTCAATACCTCGGTTTTCCCACAGTAGCGTCCTGCTGCCAGCACAGCCTGCTGTTGGCTCGGGTTCCCTCCAGCCAGAGACGTTGGCTCTGCAAGTGTCATGCTGCCAGAAAGTGTCAACAGAGAGTTTTTAGATGCAACCACAAATCCTGTGACCTGCATGTGGTCTCACATGATTTGTAGCCTCGTCCGTGCCGTTCGCATGGCCACCGAGTCGGCGCTGCTCCCACGAGACCCCTCGTCGCGGCTGCGGCCAGCGGGCGGCAGGAGCGGGGACGCCAGCTGTGGCACATCACACATTCCGAGAAGTCGGAATGTGGGAAAACGTGGGTCTCAGAATTGACGAAATAGCCGTACTTGAAGAAAGACAAAGAATGAGAAAATTAATATTTCAAAGATAAATTCATGAGTGGCGGATTTTTAGCAGATTTTAAAGGGTTTGGTTAGAGATAGAGTCTATAAAATATTTTTGGAGGAGGGGGATTTTAAACATACAAAATGAGGTAGAATAGTGTAATGTCCCTGCATGTGCCCACCATCACCCGACTTCCACAGTCTTTAACTCATGGCTCTTCGCGCTTCAGCTGTGTCCCCAGTAACAGCCACCTTCTGCTTGTGCCTCAGGTTCCCTGGAGTGTGTTGAATTGAGCTGAGCAGGAATAGTTTGAAACAAGAAAGAAGGAAATACATGTTCTTATAGTAACCGTGCTGAATCTTTTCTGGCAGGCCCTCGGTCTGAGGCGAGATGATACATTTTCTGTTACAATGCTTGGCCATTGCATTGAAATGTACATTGGTGATTCCGAAGCTTATATTGGTAAGATTTTGATATTCCATTTTTTAGATTGATTTATATCTCTGTTTAGGTTTCTCAAGTTTTTGTGTCAGGTTCTAAGCATTCTAACTACATAACTGTCAAAAAGCTGATTTTATTTTGTTGAACAATGCTGTGAGAATTAATGACTCATTAAGTATTCATTCAGTTTAAAGTTGAGTACTTCCTATATGCAAAATACTATTATGGAATATGTGCAGAACATTGTGATATGTAAGAAATCTAATTGCATTATAGAACAATCTTGGAGATATTTTTCTGATAAATAAAGGGCTCTCGCCTTAGTATTTTGTAATGCAGGGTGTTCCATATTAATTTGCATTGCAGTGGAGTATTACGTTGGCTTACATTCACATTACAGTGCTCTAATTCTTTAAATTACTTCCTAATGACAAGCAACTCATAAATGTGGATAGAATTGGTATACTCGGACACTCATTTAGTTATAAACATGGTAAGGTAAAGAGGTGCAGTGAGGTTAAATCTTGAGATGTAGAGTTTGGAGTAGATGAAGATTTCTTTAATAGGACATAAATTCACAGAGGGGGGAAATGTTATATTAAGCTTCAATAAAATTAAGAACTGTTCATCAAAAACACTAATATTAAGAGAGTTAAAAGGCATTTAATACACTGGGAGAAGTTATTCATAATACATAAACTTGTCTAGAATACAAAAAAAAGAAATCCTATAAATTGGTAAGAAAAAGTTCAATCAAAAATGAGTCAAGCTCTGGCCAGGTAGCTCAGTTGGTTCACTGTACGCCACCGTCACAGGTTTGAACCCTGGTCAGGGCACATACAAGTACCCACCAGTGAATGCCCAAACAAGTGGAGCAACAAATCGATGTCTCTCTCTCTCTCTCAAATTAAAAAAAAAAAAAGTTAAAAACAGGTAAAACACTTGAACAGGAGCTTCACCAAAAAGGATATTCATATAGTTACAGAGCAAATGAAGGTGCTAATACCATTACTTATTAGTGAAATGAAATTAAAATCAAAATGAGATACCACTGCACACTTGCTAGAATGGCTAAAATTTGGAAATACTGGTAAGTACCTAGTATTGGTGATTACATGGAACAAGCGAACTTTTTTTTAAAGATTTTATTTATTTATTTTTTGAAGAGGGAAAGGGAAGGAGAAAGAGAAGGAGAAAAACATCAATGTGTGGTTGCCTTTCATGCGTCCCCTACTGGGACCCTGGCCCACAACCCAGGCATGTGCCCTGACTGGGAATCAAACTGGTGACCTTTTGGTTTGCAGGCAGGCACTCAGTCCACTGAGCCACACCAGCCAGGGCGTGGAATTCTTGCATATAGTTGGTTATCAGTAGGGTTACAAACAGATAACACCTGTTTAGAAAACTGCTTAACATACCTACTAGTTATACAGGCCTATTATATCAATTATCAGTTGCTGCTTCACAAACCGCTCCAACAAATACATATTATTTCTCAAAGTTCTTTGGGTCGATTGTTGGCTCTTGACGGTCTCATTCAGTTAAGCATCTGTGGTCAGCAGGCATTTAGCGGGGCTTGTAATCTGACATGGCCTCATACATAGGTGGGGAACTCAGTTGAACAGCTAGACCTCTCCATGGGCCTTTTATCCCAGGGTTGTAAAGGTCAAGACTTCTTGAAAGCTAGAAGTTACACTAAATCCCTTCCATCACATTCTGTTCATCAAAACAAGTCATGTGATTGCGTGCAGAGTCAACCTGGGAGAGGGTTATTCAGGAGTGGCAGAGGTGCTGGGATGTGTGACTCATGGCGGCAGCAGGGGTGGGGCGGCGGGGGCGGCTCTTAGGGTAGTAATCTACCATCCTGACCTGACGATGTAGCAGTTTTACTCCTAACAGAAACAAGGGCCTCAGTAAGCCCAAGTTCACACACAGGATTGTTCACAGCAGCTTTACTCTTAATAACACCTAACTGGAAGTAACCGAATGTCTGAAGTAACTGAACAAAATTTTAATTTTTTAATTCAATTATTTATTTATATTTAGGTATTTGTTTTTTGAATTATAAAGGAATTTTAGCATTTATTTTTGAACATATTATGGTACTAGAAATTTTATGTAACAAATAATTACAAAACACAACAACAGACACAAGGTATTTCAGGTACTACCCGTGTATAATGCGCATCCTTAGTTTTCCCTCAAAAATCTGGACAAAAAAATGCACATTATACATGGCAAAATACAGTACTTCTAGAAGTTCTCTCCCTTGATAATAAAAATAAAAAGAAGAGGTGGAAAATGACGGGAACATTTTTTTCCTTCTGAGCTATACTTGTGCTTTTAAAAGTCGCGTTTGACTTCAGTGATAGAGGCAGTGTTGTGTAACAACGGAAATGGCAGTGAAATAATGGAATTTCTTGCTGTGGTGTTTCTTTTTAGGAGCAGACATTAAAGACAAACTCAAGTGTTATGACTTTGATGTACATACAATGAAGACACTAAAAAACATTATTTCACCTCCGTGGGATTTCAGGGAATTTGAAGTAGAAAAACAGACTACAGAAGAAACGGGGCTTACACCACTGGAAACCTCAAGGAAAACTCCCGATTCCAGACCGTCTTTGGAAGAAACCTTTGAAATTGAAATGAACGAGAGTGACATGATGTTAGAGACGTCCATGTCAGACCACAGTACGTGATCCCCATGAGTCCCGGTTGTGTTTGTCTGCGAGTAGAGTAGGTCAGTGTTCCTCGTGTTCTTGTCATGTCTTAAGTTTTCCCGTTTTCTCACATGAATCCAGACTATACCTCTGCGTTTAGGAACGGAGAGCTGCCTTAAGAGACTGAACACACAGCACACCTTTGCAACAGGTATTTTCTGATCCTACAAAGTAGCTATGCGTAATGGAATAAAGAAGGTAAAGCATCTGTTATGTCTCTCTTCTTTTTCAGTAAGTTTTTGTTGTGGGCCGCTTTTTCATTTACAGAAAAGCTGCAGAGCTGCTATATACCCTCACCCGCCCCCCCCCACCCCCCGTTGTTAACTTCTTACCTCACCATGAAACCTTTGTCATAACGAGAAGCCTACATTTTTATGTTACTAGTAACGCAACTCCAGACTTCATTTGGGTTTCACTGGTTTTTGCGTTGTCCTCCTCCTGCCCCAGTTTCCCATCCCGGGCCACACCGCACTAGCTGTCCTGTCTCGTCACGCCCCCTTGGCTGAGACAGTAGCTCAGACTTCTCTCGTCTCTCCTGACGTGGATGGTTTTAAAGAGGACTGGCCTGCTGTTTGGTAGAATATCCCTCAGTTTGCGTTTCTGTCATACATTTCTCATGATTTGACCGGAGTCATGATTACTTCTGGGTTTAGGGGAGAAAATACCACAGGTACGAAGGACCTTTCTCGTCACATCACGTCAGAGTACACACTAACAACTTATCACAGGCGGCGTTGACCTTGATCACTTGGTTACAATGGTGTCAAGTTTCTCCGCTGTAAAGGGACTGCTTTCCCTGACCATACTCTATTTTTCAGAAGCAGTCACTAAGTCCAGGTGACCTTAAGTGGGACCAGGGGGGTTAAGCTCCACAGCCTGGAAGAGGGTATATCTGCACATGTTATTTGGAATTCCGTGATTAAAAATTATCTCTTCTCATTTTTCAGTCATTTAGTATATGGACTTATGTGTATATTTTATATTTTAGGTTTTAAATCCTGTGCAATATTATTTATTGTGCAGCTTTAATTATTTCAGCTTTGGCCATTGGGAGCTCTTTCAGCTAGGCTCCTGTGAGACGCCCAATCCGTTGTTTTGTTTTGTTTTGTTTCTTTTCTATGGTAAGTACGCGCACACACCCACACACCCAATACCAGTTCAATATGGGAGTATGGGAGAAGTGGGAAGGCAGACAGTATGTGGGAACTTTGTGCTTTCTGTTCACTTTTCTGTAAACCTGCACTGCTCCAAGAAATAAAGTGTGAGTATGTGTGGATGTAGATAAATAGACCTTTTAAACATTTTCAGTTATGCAGTTCAGAGGCATTTATTTTCAGTTCTTTTTCATCACCCCAAATGGAAACACTGTACTCATAAGCAGTAACTTTCCACTCATCCCCCCTCTCGGCCCCTGGCGAACTCTAATCTTTCTGTTTCTCTGAATCTGCCCATTCTAGGTAATTTCGTATAGGTGGGATCATACAATGTTTGTCCTTTTGTGTCTAGTTTACTTAGCATAATATTTTTAGGGTTTTTCCAAGTTTTAGCTTCTAGCAGAACTTCCTTTTTATGGCCCTGGTTGATGTGGCTCGGTTGGTTGGAGTGTCATCCCATAGACTGAAGGTGGTAGGTTCAGTTCCCAGTCAGGACACATACTCAGGTTGCGGGTTTGATCCCCAGTCAGGGGGTGTATGAGGAGGCAGCCGATTGATGTTTCTCTAAGTCTCTCCTCCCTACCCTTCCTCTCTCTCAAAAGCAATGAAAACATGTCCTCGGGTGAGGATAATACAAAAATTTAAAAAAAAAAAGAACTTCCTTTTATGGCTGAATAATACTTCATTCCTACTAGGTAGAAGTGGTATTACTCATGGGGTTAATTTATCTTTTCCAACTGACTAGTGATGTGGCGCATCTTATCCCTGTGCTTACTGGTCATTTGTATGTCTTTGGAGAATTGTCTGTTCCAGTCCTTCGCCCATTTTAAAATTGGATTGTTTATTTTTTGTTGTTGAATTTTAAGTGTTCATTATAGATTTTGGATTTTAAACTCTTATCAAATATATGATTCACACATTTCTCCCATTCTTCGTGTTGTCTTTTCATACTCTTTTTTTTTTTTTTTTTTAAGGTTTTATTTTTATTTTCAGAGAGAGGAGAAGGGAGGGAGAAAGATAGGGAGAGAAACAGCAATGTATGGTTGCCTCTCACATGGCCCTCACTGGGGACCTGGCCTGCAACCCAGGCATGTGCCCCGACTGGGAATCGAACTGGGACCCTCTGGTTCCCAGCCCGCGCCCAATCCACTGAGCTACACCAGCCGGGCTCTTTTCACACTCTTGATAGTGCTTTTTGGTACACAGAGGTTTTTAATTCAATGAAGTCCAATAATTTTTTTTTCTTGTTGACTGTGCTTTGGCGTCATGTTTAAGAAACTTGCCAAATCCAAGGTTATGCACATTTTCGCTTATGTTTCTTCTAAGATTTTAATAGTTTTAGCTCTTAAATTTAGGTCTTTGACCCATTTTAAGTTAATTTTTGCAGATGTTAAAGATCCATTAACATTTGTGTAAGTTAAGGATCCAACTTCATTCTTTTGCTCATGGAGATTCAGTTTTCCCAGCACCATTTCCTTGTTGATCTCCCTACTTATTCCACCTGTGATTGAGAGTGGGTGTAGAAGTTTTCAACTACTGTTGTAAAACTATTTCTCCATTCAGTTCCATCCATTTTTTGCTTCATAAATTTTGGAGTTCTCTCCATGGATACATATGTTTATGATTGCTATAGCTGCTTGATCAATTGACCCTTTTATCTGTATATGATCTTTTTTGCCCATTTAATAGTTTTGACTTTAAATTTGATTATTAGTAAAGCCAGCCAAGCTCTTTGTTACTGTTTACATGGAATGTTTATTCTATCATTTTGCGTTCAACCTCTTTGTGTCTTTGTTTCCAAAGCAAGTCTTTCTACACAGCATACAAGTAGATCATATTTTTAGTAACTGGAAAATTTAATACATTTACATTTAAAGTAATTACTGCTAAGGAAAGACCTACTTCTGCAATTTAGATATTAGCTCGTTGTAGGTATTGCATGTTTTTTGTTCCTCAGCTCCCCTTTTACTGCATTATTTTGCATTTAGTTAATTTTGCGTGTGTGCTGTGCCATTTTAATACTCTACATTTTAGTTTATTTCTTAATGGCTACCTTGGGGATTACAATTTACACCTTAACCTTATGACAACCTAGTTGTAGTAATTCCATTTAGGTTTTTTCTTTTTTTAATCCTCACCCGAGGACACATTAGAGAGAGGGGAAAGGTGGGAAAGAAAGAAGAGGAACACTGATGTCAGAGAGAAACATGGATTGCTTGCCTCTCAGACATGCCCCAGCTGGAGACTGCACCCACAACCAGGCATGCGCCCTGACCCAGAATCGACTCCGCTGCCTTTCAGTTTACTGGCTGACGCTCCAACCAACACGCCACACCGAACAGGGCTCAGTTTGGTTTTAATAGTGTAACAACTGATGCTGTACACCTCCACCCCCTCCCTTTAATATTGTCATTGTCGCAAATTACATTTTTATTCATTGTGTTCCCACTAACATTGATTTATAATTATTTTACTCATTTGAATTTGAAATCATAGAAAAAGGGGAGTTACAACCAAAAATACACCAATACTGGCTTTCATACTTACCTAGGTAGTTATCTTTACAATTGTTCTTTATTGCTTTATATGATTTCAAGTTACTGTTTGACATCTTTTCATTTCAGCCTCCCTTTGACATTTATTATAAGTCATGTCTGCCAGTAACAGACTTCCTTAATTCCTGTTTATTGAGAGAGTTTTAATTTCTCCTTCATTCTTGAAGGATAGTTCTACCAGATACAAATTTTTGGTTGACAGTGTTTTCTTTCAGAGCTTTAACTATGTGCTCCTACTGCCTTCTGATACCCATTGTTTCTGGTGAAAAACAACTCTGAATTATGTTGAGACTCACTTGTACCTGACAGGTAGCTTGTGTTGCTACTTTGAAGATCTGGCTTTCTGCCCTGGCTGGTGTAGCTCAGTGGATTGAGCGCGGGCTTGTAACCAAGGGGTCGCCGATTTGATTCCCAGTTGGGGCGCATGCCTGGGTTGCGGGCCAGGTCCCCAGTGGGGGCCACGTGAGAGGCAACCACGCATTACTGTTTCTCTCCCTCTCTTTCCCCCTCCCTTCCCTTCTTTCTAAAAATGAATAAAATCTTTAAAAAAAAAAAAAGATCTGGCTTTGTCTTCTGACAGTTTAACTATAGTGTGCCTCAGTGTGAATCCGTTGGACTTTATATTGCTTGGAATTTCTTAGATGTGTAGATTCACGTCTTTCATCAGATTTGGGAATTTTCAGCCTTCAAATATTATTTTCTGTGACTTTCTTTTCTCTTTAAATTACTATAATGCATGTTTTAGTATGTTTGATGATTTGCCATAGGTCTTTTAGGTTTTGTTCATTTTTCCTCGTTCTTTTTTACACTGAGTTTTTTCTTCTGCTTGCCCAAATCTGCTGTTTATCTCCTCTAGTGAATTCTTTTATTTTAGCTATTGTACTTTTTAGTTCCAGAATTTCTATTTGGTTCCTTTTTATAATTTCCTTCTCTTTATTGGTATTTACTGCCATTGTTCACCTGTCATTCTTCTAACTCCTTTAGTTCGTTATCCATGGATCGTTTAGCCTTTTGAGCATATTTAATACAGATGATTAACATCTTTGATTAATAATTTCAATACCTGGGCTTTCTCTGAGATAATTTCTGTCAATTGTTTTTTTTTTCCTGTGAAAGGGCCATATTTTCCAGTTTATTTGTATGCTTTCTAGTTTTTGTTGAGAATACATTTTGAGTATCATAATATGACAACTCTGGAATTCAGATTTTACCCTCTGTAGGGGTTGGTTTTGTTCCTTCTTGAGGGCTTCTGTTATCCGTTTGTCTAGTAAGTATTCCAAAGCCTGTATTCCTTGTGTGTGCAATTACTGAAGTTCCTGTTCTGTTGTGTCTCTAGTCAGCCTGTGACCGACAGGTTTTTTTGTCTGAATGTCTGAATCTTTTTTAAAAAAAGTAACTATGTATCTAAACTTTCTGATTGGTGGTACCAGGGAAATTGCTGCAGCCTGAGGGGGTCAAAGCAAGATCAAATCAAGTCAAGCATTTATGCTGATCCCTTGGAACCGAGAGACAGGTGTATGTACAACTCCCGATTCTTAGAAGCCAAGCTCCTTTCTGTCGGCCTTTGAACCAGGCTGTTCTCCCATGGACAGTTCCTGTCCACGAAGGACTGTTACCAAACAGCCAGGGTTTTGCTTGTTTGTTTGTTTTTGTCATGAAGTACCCCCCTGGTGCCCATCACACCTGCCTGATCAGTTTCCAAAAATTAATTCTCATTATTTTTTTCATCTTAATGGTTTTGGTGGAGGGACTGACCCCTGGAGCTTCCTTCTCTGCCCTTTTCTGTGATGTCGCTCCTTTGTCTTAATACTGTAGCTAGATTTTTTCCTATTACTGTGATAAATGTTGGGAGTCATATAAAATTATCTATAGTACGTATCAAAATTAATTAAAACACTCAAAGATCATAATTGTATTTAAGCTAATAAATTCAACTAACTAGTAAGCACATTTTGTGACACTTTAAAAAAGCCAAAAGAATTGAACAGATTTTGTCACTAACTTACAATTTTGTTCTACAAAATAAGTGTGATCTACTGTTCTCTGTAATGTCTATACCCTTGTGTGTAGGACATGAGATGAGTTTTACCTACTTTCTCACACACTGACTTGATGATACTCCTTGTACCTCTTGGTAAATGCTGTAAGCTCTCTCGGCCTGCGTTATTCAGTCGCTTTAGCATCATTTGCACTTGTCTCACACAGGGATGAGATTGAAAACTGAATTGATGTGAAATAAGTAGGTGATGATCAGTAATGACATGTAATTTTTAATACATTATAGCTAGGTAATGAGTAAAAGCATCTGGAATCAGCTATGGCAAAGCTGATTGAAATGATATGCCACATTTATTGGAGTGAAGAAAGAAAAGTTCTCATTCAGTTTTGCACATTGGCAAGTGATTTATTTTGTGAAAGATGTTAAAATTTTTCTCTTAGAAAATTTATATTCTTCAAAATGTATATAAAAAATTTACTAAATCTCTAATCTTTAAATATTTCTTTACCTCTTCACTGAAATCTGCACAAGACAAGATCTTATTGTGATTTCATGGGTAATATTTGCAATTAGCAAACATTGCTTGCATTAGTCATTAATAAAGATGTATGATTCATTTACAGAAATTCTTTCAAGCTCTCATCCTGACTTGATCAGGAATATTCTAGTTTTTCATAGAAAATGCTGTATTCCAAGACATTTATTCACAGTTTCATTGACAAATAAGGTATTGCACAGAAATGAAATTTTCAGGTATCTGAAATGCTCCTTAAACACCAAAACTTATTAACCTAAAATGCATCCCAGATAGTTCTACCTTTTTTTCTTTTTTTAAATTAGGAAGAGCGGGAGAGAAACATCAATGTGTGGTTGCCTCTTGCCCCTACTGGGGACCTGGACCACAGCCAAGGCATGTGCCCTACCTGGGAATCAAACCCACGACCCTTTGGATCGCAGGGCGGCACTAAATCCCCTGAGCCACACCAGCCAGGACTCTACCTTCTTAATGTAGAAATACAATGGCTAAGGTAGAAAAAAATGTATACACGGGTAATATACAAGGCAGAAAAATACTAGCTCTTATTTTGTGAGGCTCCCACTAGTAAGGCTTTCTACAGATGAGGAATCAGCACTGCCGATGAGGCACCATCTCCCATTGTCTGTCTCGGCTCATCACTGAGAATGTCGGTTTCATACAGCGATGCACTTAGATACCATGACCTACCACTGTTTAGACGCAAATAGTATGTTTTGAGTTTTATTTTTCTTTCAAATGGCTTTTCTATCTGTCATTTTTTTATCTTCACCTGAGAACATGCTTATTGACTTTAGAGAATGGGGAAGGGAAGGAGAGAGAAAGGGAGAGAAGCATTGATGTGAAAGAGAAACATTGATTGGTTGCCTCCTGCACACACCCTGACCAGAGATCCAGCCCACACCCTAGTTATGTGCCCTGCCTGGGTTCAAACCTGTGACCTTCTGGTTCATGGGAACATGCTCCAACCAACTGAGCCACACCAGCCAAGACACATGTGCCTCTTTTTATGCCTCCCCTTCTCTTTAGCTGGGGCTAGAAATTCAAACGACTGAACTAAATTTCATTTTAAAAATAAAAAGTAATACATCCTTTTAACATTTATTTTGCCCACCAGATCAAGATATTTTTTCAGTTATCATCTGTGATGATTTTAGGTTTCTGGAAAGCACACTCCTGATAGTGAGCCATTACCTTATGGACAGTACCTTATGACAAAAGACAAAAAGCTTCAAGGCATTTGATGAAGCTGCTTGTCAGATCAACTGTTTACTACCAATGTTTAGACTTCAGAGTCCATCAAAAAGGTCCTGTGTAATTGTGCTGCACGTATTTTCATGTCACCGCCCAGTTCTCTAGCACCTCATAGTGATGAGTAGTTTCCTAAAAGCCATCCTTATTCCCCTCTTTAAAGTGAGGATGCTGTCACCTTCCAAGGAAAATGGGAGTTACATTCACCAGCTGATTGTAAGTCACTCATCCACCAATTAGACCTATGCTCTCAAGTAAAACATGGTTTTTCCTGTGACACATGTTTAGCCCAGGACCACATTTACGAGTGGAGTGTTCAGCAAAAACAAAGTTACTGTGTTCACTCTGACGTTTCAAGATGATTTATTACTGGTTTGTTTTGCTGTAGTTCTCTACGTATATAAAATAGAACATTTTAACAAGCTGGATGGTGTGTAGGAAACTACAGGTTTGTTTGTTTTTTAAGACTTTATTTATTTTTAGATAGGGGAAGGGAAGGAGAAAGAGAGGGAGAGGGAGAGAAACCAATGTGTGGTTGCCTCTCGCATGCCCCCTACTGGGGACCTGGTCTGCAACCCAGGCATGTGCCCTGACTGGGAATCAAACTGATGACCCTTTGGTTCACACAGCCTGTGCTCAGTCCACTGAGCTACACCAGCCAGAGCAGAAGCTACATTTTTTAATGATATATTTATTTTTTCATATAAAATCATAAGCTATTTTGCCTAGTGTATTTCATTTACTATATCTTGACATTTGCATTATATAATTTTATTTAATAATTTCAGCAGACAAACCTGAATTGTAAAATTCTGTCATTTTTGTGAATCCATTTCTCTGAATTTTTTTTGTGATAACAGGCAGTACAGAAACAGAGGGTCTTTAAAAATTGACAGTGGTGTCTATTACTTAGGGAAAAAATCATGTGGGCATTTTGCTGGCTCGATTGACAAGAAATAGGAGGTCAGTCCGGAAAAACGTGCGGCCACTGTTAATATAAACAGTTTGCACGACATCAGTCTAACCTGGCAGCCAAGGAGAGTGGACTGGAACATGCATGCATGGACAATGATGACCTCACTGTACTAGTTAGTGGGGGCGGTAGATGCCATTGAGTGAGCATGTGTACTGTGTGGCCATTGTATTCAAAATGACTGAGCAAGTAGAGCAATGAATCTGCATCAGAATTTGCAGTATCTTGAACATTCCTCCGTGGAAACTAGTCAGATGATTCAGAAAGCTTGGGACGATGGAGTGAGTGCAGCGTAAATAAGAGTGGTGTAAATGCTTCAGATATGGTTGAGAATCTGTTGAAAGTGTTCCACATTCTGAAAGGCCTGCTGATGCAGACTCTGGCCAGTGGCATCCACGGTGTTGTGGATGCAATGAACAAATTCACACAGACTACCAAAGTCCCGTTGATAAAAAGGGACAGCTCTGCCACTCTCTGACAGAGAGAGCACCCCGACCCTTGCCTGGACAGGCTTCTATTGTTTTTTAGTAGCACATATCAAAGAAGGTTTTCATTCATTATGCTCAGGTTTGCTTTAGGTGATTACTTTTTACAGATAACACAGGAAAGGATGTTACTGGTTACTACTTACAGATTAACAAGGAAAGAATGTTGCAAATGCAAGGGACTGATAAGAATGATTGCTCTGGTTATACTCCGTCCTTGGGAGAATAGACTAGCACAGACTTCAGGAAGTTACTTTAAAGATATGCAGAAACATTTGCTGCTTCAACTCAGGGGGAGGGAGTTTTAGCAAGAACACGCCTCAAAGCAGCCTAGGTACCATGCAGACCTGGTTTCCCACAGGAAAGCCGATCTGTGAGTTTGGCTCCTGTGTGCTGACTTGTGCCTGCTGGTTTTCCAATAGGGCTGGGCTACATTTGCCATTGCCAGGCGGACTGCTTCCCTATAGCCTGCAACAAGCAGAACACCTGAGAATGTTGAACATGTATATGCTGCAATCACCAAAGATCAGCATCTGACAGTGTGAGAACTAAAAGGTGATCGAGGTTCCAAAAACTACTGTGTCAGAAATTTTGATGCAGAATCTTGGCATGAAACATGGCAAAATTCTTTTCTCAGCTTCTACCAGTGCAGAAGGAACATTGTGCTGCAGTGACGTGATTCAAACTACTACCAATGAACCAGATAACCTCAAGAAGGTCTTCACCAGAGATGAATGGTGGGTTCAGGGCTATAATCCAGAAACGAAGGCCCAGTCCTTCCAATGGAAGTTACCTGGTTCTCCACACCCAAAGAAGGTGTGGCAAAGTCACATCAAGTTCAGGACCATATTAACTGTTCTTTTGATTGGGAAGGTGTCCACCACGAGTACACCCCTCCAGCTCAAAACAATGAGTAAGGAGTACTAACTCAATGTCCGTTGGTTGAGCGATGCATTACAACGAAAACGGCCACACCTATGGGCAGCTTCATCATGGCAACATGCCCACTCATGCATCACGTTTCACGCACAGGTTTTTTTTTTTTTAATTTAAGAGAGAGGGGAAGCGGGGGAGAAAGGGAGAGAAACAGCAATGTATGGTTGCCTCCCACATGGCCCCCACTGTGGACCTGGCCTGCAACCCAGGCATGTGTCCTGACCAGGAATCTAACCGGGACCCTCTGGGTCCCAGCCCGGCTCAATCCACTGAGCTACACCAGCTAGGGCTTGCGCAGAGTTTTTTGGTGAAGCATCAAATCATCCACGTGACTTAGCTGCCCTACAGCCTGTATTTGGTACCTTGCAACTTCTGGCTTTTCCCAAAACAAAAATCACCCTTGAAAGGGAAGTGATTTCAGACCATTGATGAGATTCAGGAAAAGATGACGGGGCCGCTGATGGGATGCCAACAAAGGGTTTCGCTCACTGTTTTGAACAGTGGAAGAGATGCTGGGAGAACTGTGAGGTCCCACGGGGCCTACTTCGAAGGACACTGAAGAGTCATTGTATTATGTTCAATGTTTCTTGTATCTACAATAAATGTCTCTTTTTCATAGTACATGGATGAATACTTTCTGGACAGACCTTGCACACATCCAACAAACAGTGAGTACCTACAAGTGCCAGCTGCAGGCCTGAGTTGGGCACACAGAGTTGAATAAAGACGTACTTCCTGCTTAAGTGAAGGCACAGTTTTGGGCTGTAGGGCACATCCTTCATCCTTCATACTAGTTGCAATGCAGTTAACTAGTTGCAATGCAGTTAACTAGTTAATGGAGCTATGCTCAAGATTCTGGGACATGTCAAATGAAGCCAGGTTGGCTGGAAGTTGGATGGGCTGACAGGGCTTCATAGCATAAGCTGTGGCTTCATAGTGGTGGGATTAAAATATGGACGTGAGAAAGATCACAAGGCATTGTCTGACTGGACTTATGGAGAAGCTCAGGTCAGGAGTTCTTTTCTCTGATAATTTTGGTGGTGTTTGGTTGAGTAATAAAAGGGGTCCCTTGGAGCAAGAGTGCTTCAATAAGAATAGAAGTGAGGTGTGAGACTTATGATCCTTTTTATTACCCTTATCTAGAAATATCACTAAAGAGCTAAAATTAGATACTGTTAAATAGTTTAATCTGAATTATATTTAGAAATTATATAGTGAAGACCTGCAAATACATGGAGAGCAGTTTTTTAGAAAGATAATCCAAATATGTGCTTTGTACTCAAAGACTGCTAAAATACTCACATTTTTCAAATGAATGGTTTTCATGTTTTTCACCATCAGCCCACTCCTATTACTCACTATGTATTACAAGATCTTGTCTGGCAACCACATTTTCCTTTTTATCACAGATAAGACAGAGCTTCTGATCAGTATAACTAGTGATGCAGACTCCGGCCCACGGGGGTCAGTGTATTGTGGCTGCGACGAACAAATGCACACGGACTGCAGAAGTCCTGTGGAGAAAAAGGGACGGGATGGCCACTCTCTAAGTCAGAGAGAGTGCCCCAACCCCTGCCTGGAGAGGCTTTTATTGCTTTTCTGGGTACATTCCATGGAGGATGGTCCTCATTTACTATGCACAGATTCACTGTAGGTGATTACCCTTTACAGGAAAGGATGTTGCTAATTATTTCAAAGAGAAGGATGTTACAGATCCAGGGGAAAAGTGGTTGAACTGGTTACACTCCATACTTGGGAGGTTTAGCACAGACTTTAGAAGTTACTTTAGAGATATGCAGTAAACATTTATTGCCTCAATCCAGGGTGAGGGAGTTTTAGCAAGAGTAAGCCTCCAAGCAGCCTAGGTCCAATGTAGGCTGATTCCCCATGGGAAAACAGATCCGTGGGCTTGGTTCCTGCGTACCTACTCACTCCTTGCCAGTCTTCCGAATCAAGCTGGGCTACATTCACCAGGCCACTCAGAGGGTTCCCTATCAATTAGGCTTGCTATACTGACTTCATTTGAGACAAAAAAAGAACACTGGATCTATTCATAGTTTGTGCCACTTTATTACAATACTAAAACTGTCTGCAGTAGGATACCTTCAGACTTATGAGATGTTCACAGATATTTAGTGGATCAGGGGTAAAAGTACTGGATTGCGATAAGCCCAGATATACTTCCATTATCAGCCAGCAGCTCCCTTGACCTCTTAATTACCTCAGTTACTCTATTCTCCAGTTTCCTTCTTTGTTTATACTTGAAGATCTTGGGGGGAAAGTGCTATGAATGAAAAGTATGCTCAATGTGCATAAAGAAAAAATAGAAAATCATGAAAACACATGGCTTTTAAAAGTGAAGAACTTCCATAAATTATGCTAGCCTAAAGTGTTATTATTGCCTTTATGTTTGTAAACAAAAAATAAATGTGAACCTTGCTTGGTTGCTGTCCCATTAATTGAGAGCCCCCCAAAAGTTCACTAAAAATTACATTTGAAAACCTTAAGTCCTGTTTTGTGAACATCGTGGGTCTGAGCTGTTAGTTACTCTATTCCAGCTTGAACCACCATCCAGACGGTAGTCAACGTTCACAACTGAGCTCCTAAGGACAGCCAAATAAACCTTATGTATCAGCCATTTATGCTCTCAGCTCTGGTGCATTTATTCCACTCCATGTAGGAAAGCCGATTTGTGCTGTTCTTCAGTAACCTGACTTTTCGTAAGTAAATTGCTATACTCTGGTGAAATGTTCAGATTTCCTTGAAAAATAAAAGTAAATAGTTTATTAAGCACGTGTATGTAACGTTTAGCCAAAGGACTTGCTCTTCTCTGGGAAACAGATTCAGCCCTGCAGCCTTATTAAAGGCCCCTGCTGAAGCCAAACGTCCTCTGGTCCTGTATTCCTGGTGACGGCTGACGCCTTTTCTGCCCCACACCCTCCGAAATCGGGGCAGCAGGACAGCGAGGGCAGCCAGGCATTTCACGCCCTCCTCCCCTGCCCCCGACCGCAGCTTCCGGTGACCGTACGTCTCGGCGCTGGCGGCACCCTCCCAGACTTTAGGCTCCCGGTACCAGCCCCGCCGCAAGCCCACTGGCCCCCGGGCGTCTCCAGTCCCGTGTGCGGGCGCGACTTCGTAGGTCTCGGGCAAGGAACTGGGGTGCTGGACGTAGCACAACGTGGACCAGGCGTAGGGCAGCGGGCGTGTTTGAACTGAGGGGGCGGGGGCGCCTGTGGGGGCGGGGGCGTTCCAGTTCTCGCGGAGTTTGGGCTCGGGGAGGAGGCGGTGGTAGGTCCGCAGCCGGTGCGGAATGCGCTCGATAAAGGAGGGGGCCGGAGGCCCCGGGGTGGCCGTTGCTGTGCGGGGCCAGAGCGGGAGGGAGAGGACGTTGGCTGTGGAGGTTCAGTTCCGCCGGGAGTCTCCACGGAGAGAGGCAGGGGCGCCGCCAGCCTTGTCCTCCAGCTGTGGGGGGAACGCTGGCAGACCTCGCGAGGAGAAGAGGACTGTTCTGAGCAAGGTGGGTGTGAGGCCAGAAACGGGGGCGAGGCGGGGGAAGGGCGGCGCGATGCCGGCAAACTTCGCGAGAGGTGTAAGGTCCTACCCAGCGTGGAGCGGAGCGCGAACCGGTGGTGCCTGCAGACTCCGGAGAGTAGCGGAGACCCGAGCGGGGAAGGACGCCGGGTGGGCGGAGCGGTGCAGGCAACACCCGCTAGAGAGGAGGAGAGTTTTCAGCGAAAGGTGGTGGTGCCGCCGAAAGCCAGAGTACGGTCCTTAGTAAGGCGGAGGCGGGGTGAGTATTGGAGAGGCGGGCGTACTTCCCGGGGAAGACGTTTCAAACCTTGGCGGAGGCGGGGCGAGGGAAAAGGCGGGTTGTGCGGGGCCAAGGGGTGGATCGGAGGTGGAGGGGCGGGACTCAGAGTGGTGCGTCCCCGCCTGGTGGGTGGGGCCTCTAGCGGCTGGTCGTATCAGCACCGCGGACAGCGTCTGCGCAGCCCTGTCCAGAGCACCTCGCGACGCCAGAGCCAGTTTTCGGCGCGCTCTGACGTTTTCTTTTCTGATTTGGGGAGAAAGAAAATTCTTTTCAGCCTCCAGAGGTGGACGTTAGGGCAGAAATGCTGCGCTCACCAGCTAGGGGTAGTAGCTGTCCACACTGTCGAGGACCTGGGCCTGAGGGGGCACGAAAAGGGGGTATTGAGTCTGGGTGAAGATCCTCTAAGGCCCAGAGAAGCCGGGAAGGTGGTGAGCCTGGACAGCCTGATGGCGTGGTGGGAGAGGGCTCGCAGTGTAGACACCGTGGGCTTGAGGCGAAAGGTGTCCACCGCAGGCAGAGTTCCTCTTAGCAGTAATAACAAATGCACCGTTGGTTTGTTATTGCTGGTAAAAACATTCCAACATGCATACATTCCTTGCATGGGCCTTACCTTCTAATGTGACCTAACATGCAGAGAGAGTGTAGGAGAAAGCATTATTTTTCACCTTGGGCACAGACATGCCGACAGTTGCCTGATAGTAACGAAATGATTACATGAAAAAGAACTGCCATGCACAGGTCCCTTATCAGTTATTCAGCCTTCATTACCCTTTTGGCAGCCATGTTCTCATATGTGTTTTCCTGAACCTTTTCTAAAATGTGTGTTTCTGCTGAACTCCTGGTTTAGATTTTCTCCTAAGCATAAACACAGGTCACCAAGCATTGAAAGAAAGCTTAACAAGTAATAGTGAAACAAAACCCAACCAACAAACTTTTCCCAGGTGGTTATTCGGCGCCTCCCTCCCAGCCTCACCAAGGAGCAGCTGGAAGAGCATCTGCACCCGCTACCTGCACATGATTACTTTGAGTTCTTTACTGCAGATCTCAGGTGAGGAGTGGTTTACCAGCATTAAGAATCTGAGAGGCCTTGGCACTTTCTGGCAAATTATCATAGATCATAGAAGACATCTTTACTTCCATCTAATTTCCCACATGTTCCCAGAAATCAGTGCAGTCCTTTATTTCTGCAGGTTGTTTCTAAGTAGGCTGATCATTACATCTCTCTAAAATAGATTCTACATATGCCTCTGACACCACCATAGTCTAAAAAAAATAAACCATCAGACTGACAACATATTACTTAATTTTTGTTTTTGGATATCAACAAGCTTTATTTCATGTAGCTTTTTAACATAAATTGTATTAAGATATAACAGAGGAAATAGAATAAATAATTGATGTGTAACCTGATGAATTGTCACAACTGACCATGCCCATGTAACTAACAATAGATAAAGAAACAGGATATTCCAGACCCCAGAGGCCGCCTTGGGGTCCCTTCCGTAACTAACATTTAGATCCTAACCCACCCCTCTCAAATGGTATCGTTTTCAGTTCCCTTTTACAGCTTGGTAGATAGATGGCTCTGACAACACGTTTTACTTTCACATCTCCGTTTTATTAACAAAGAGAGCACTGACCTTCAACTGGTGACAGTTCAGCTGTGATTTAGTGATTTTCACTGTTGTCATTATCTTTATAATCATTTTTATCCTTTTTCTTAAATATCATGGGTTTTCATTTATGGTAGCCATATAAAGTTTCCTTTTAGCTAAATACATTTAAGTAAAATATGTCAGTCCATTCAATGAAAAATAGCACTAATAGATAAATATATAGTTTTTTTTAAAAGATGATTTTCCAATGACTAAATTTAGGAAAACCGGTACAGTTGAAGGAGGACCGACACTGGACCCAGAGTGACTCAGCTGGGAATCCCAGTCCCACCCTTTCACTAACTGCACCCTCTGCAAATCCCTGATTTTTCTGAGCCTCAGTGTTCTCATCTGTGAAATGGGTTTGGAAGTTCCTGTCTGTGAAGGAAATTGGTAGCTGTGAGAGAGCAGAGAAAGGCCTAGTTCTTCTGTGACCCTGTACATGAATGTACAATGTGCTACAGTAAATACTGTTCTAATACCTCAAAGTGTTCCCTAAATCAGTAAAGAATCTTTTTTACAATATAACATTTTCGTCTATGAAGGAATTATAACTAGGTTGTATTGCATCCAGGATGCGTGATGAGGGCTGACCTTTGAATAACCTTGCCTCTGGTTTACAACCCCTGAGAACCAATATTTTAACTCCGACTTGTGCAGTAGAGAAATGAACCTAAAGTATCTTTCCCAAGTCGTTAAAAAGATCTCAGTTAATGTTTTCTTTGTTCGTTTGTCTGTCTGTTTTTGCTAAAGGAGATCCAGGTTGTTGTCATTTACTTGAGAGATGAATCTTTTGAATAGAAGTTTCATCTGAAGTAGTTTGTTGTATCCAGACATGGGAAAAAAGGCAAATTAAAGAAGTCATAAATATTTTACTAACCATTCTTCTGTTATTTCTTATTTCAGTCTTTATCCTCATCTCTACTCAAGGGCATACATTAATTTTAGAAATCCTGATGACATTCTTCTCTTTAGAGATCGTTTTGATGGCTATATCTTCATTGACAATAAAGGTTGGATTATTGGCTTTTTAAACTTCTTGTTACAGTCTTTATGTAAATTAAGTCTTGCTGGAATATTTGAGAGTTGTAATTAAAAAGATCTCATATACTAATATTCAGTGATGCATAAATTTACATCATGTTGCTATGATTGTATTGTGTGCTTTTGTTAAAAATTAAAATTATAAATAAATGAAAGAATTTTAGCAATTATGTAATAGTGACAGCTTATTTATATATTATCATTGGAGATTGAAGTTTTTCATATAAATGAGTTTTCTGGATAAGTGAACTTTAAAAAAATATTTTATTTATTTATTTTTAGAGAGAGGGGAAGGGAAGGAGAAAAAGAGGGAGAGAAACATCAATGTGTGGCTGCCTCTCACATGCCCCTACTGGGGACCTGGCCCACAACCCAGTCATATACCCTGACTGGGAATCGAACCGATGACCCTTTGGTTCGCAGGCAGGCACTCAGTGCACTGAGCCACACCAGCCAGGGCTGAACTTTACTTTTTTATGTCTCCAAACTAAGTTATTTTACCCATGTTTGATAAAAGTTTTATAAAATGTGTTACTCACTTATATTAGAGTCTTCCTAAACAGTATTGTTCATAACATATCATTTCTGGATAGTGTCATGGGGGGAGGAGATTATAATACTAAACGTCAGTTTTCGATTGTATTTAATAGCATTGTCTACTGAGACCGTGGAATTTACCTCTATCCAAATGGTTTCAATTCTCTCCTTTTTGGGTCCTGCTTTTGATATTCTTTTTTCTTTTTCCTCCTTTCCCGTCAGACAGACAGCCATTGTGTTCACTGCTGTCATGTCTGTACACTTTTAACAGCATGTTGTTTCCTGTGCATCTCTCACCAACCAACCTCCCCCCCCCCCCACTGACAAGTGTTTTCTCCCCCTGCACTGAGGGGTCACAAACTAGAAAAGGCGGTGAAAGGGTGACTAGGCTGGGCCAAGAGGTTTTTGCTGTGAGTACAAGCAAGTTTAATGCTGAACTATTTGATACTTGTGTTAAGTGCTCATTTATTCAGTAATTCATCTGTCTTGTTTCTTTCCTTTTTAAAAATTGTGGTAAAATACACATAACATGATTTTACCATCATATTTTTTCAGTGGACAGTTCGGTAGTGTTAAGTATGATCGCATTGTTGTGCTACCAGTTTCCAGAACTGTTTTCATCTTGCAAAGCTGACATTCTGTATCCACTGAACAGCAGCTTTCACCATTTCTCCCTGTCCCTAGCCCTGGGCCACTACCCTTCTAATTTCTGTTTCTATAATTTTTTTTTTAATTATTTTATTGTTGTTCAATTACAGTTGTCTGCATTTACCCTCCCCCCACCCCACCCCAGGAAAACCCACCTCCCTCCCTTGCTTCCCCCCTCCCCCTTGGTTTTGTCCATGCGTCCTTTATAGCAGTTCCTGAATACCCTTGTCCCCCTTCTGCCCTTCCCCCTCCCCTCTGGTTACTGCCAGAATGTTCTAAACTTCAATGTCTCTGGTTCTATTTTGTTTCTCTGGTTGTATTTTGCTTGCTTGCTTACCTCACAAGCGTCTTGGCTGTGACTGATCTGAATTCCCTGGTAGCTGATCTGGCCTCGGTGCCTTTGCTCCTGAAGTCCTCATACAAAACCTTTTAACATTCCATATAGTGAGGCTACATGATGATGTACTCCTTGAACTTGACCTTATCTGAGAAGCACTTTATCTGCCCTTCCATTCTAAATGAAAGTTTTGCTGGATAGATTATTCTTGGTTGTAGGCCCTTGCTTTTCATGATTTGAAATATCTCTCTCCAGCCCCTTCTTGCTTGGAAGGTCTCCTTTGAGAAATCCACTGACAGTCTTATGGGGATTCCT